>JAJSRW010000383.1:0-31113 GCA_022414725.1 Microglena sp. YARC | reverse complement strand
ACCAGAGAGAGGATTGGCTTGGGGAGCTACCTAGAGCTACTGAAGAAAACCGAAAAGGAAAAGCCCGTGGCTGGTTCAATGTTGTAGTGGCGAGAAGGGAATGTGTGAGCACTTGTGGTGTTGTGGCGTGTGTGGTGGTGTGTGTGGGGGGGGGGGGGGGGGGGGGAGGGGGGGAGGGGGGGGGGGGGGGGAGGGGGGTGACAGCATGGGTGGGTGGGTTTTGACAGCCAATGGGGTGTGGGTGTGACAGCATGGGTGGTTGGGTTTGACAGATGGGTGGGGTGGGTTTTGACAGCTAGGGTGGGTGGGTTTGACAGCATGGGTGGGAGTTGGGTTTGACAGCATGGGTGGGTGGTTTGACCATAGCATGGGTGGGTGGGTTTGACAGCATGGGTGGGTGGGTTGACAGCATGGGTGAGTGGGTTTGACAGCATGGGTGGGTTGGGTTTGACAGCATGGGTGGGTGGGTTTGACAGCATGGGTGGGTGGGTTTGACAGCATGGGGTGTGGGTGTGGGTGGGCTTGACAGCTGGGGTGGGTGGGTTTGAACAGCGTGGGGTGTGGGTGTGTGTGGGTGGGTGGGTGTGTGGGTTGGGTGGGTGGGGTTTGACAGCATGGGGTGTGAGTGTGGGGTGGGGTGGGTTTTGACAGCATGGGGTGGTGGGTGTGGGTGGGTTGGGTTTGACAGCGTGGGGTGTGGGTGTGGGTGGGTGGGTGTGTGGGTTGGTGGGTGGGTTTGACAGCCATGGGGTGTGGGTGTGGGTGGGTGGGTTTGACAGCATGGGGTGTGGTGTGGGTGGGTGGTGGTTGTGGGTTGGGTGTTGGGGTTTGCCAGCGTGGGTGGGTGGGTTTTGACAGCAATGGGTGTCGGATGTGGGTGGTTGGGTGGGTTGGGTGGTGGGTTTGGCAGCATGGGTGGGGGATCGGCGACTCCGCTGCGGCGGCCGGAGCTGGCCGCAGCGGCGCGGCCGCCCCCACCACCCTCGCCCCCCAGTGTGGTGTGCTCCCCGGCGGCGGGATCCCATGGGCGGCTGCCGCCGCGACATGGTATGTCGGGGGCGGGCGCCCCGGGCGCCCGGCGCTTCGCGGGGGGGGGCTGCTGTGGCTTGGCTGCATTGTTGGGTGTCTGCGTGCATGCACACTTTGCACCGTCGAAGTATCGCTCAGGTTGGTGGTTGACTCGACGTCCACGGTACGTGCGCCAGGATGGATGTCGAGTTTGTGTCGCGTATCAAGAGAGAGAGTTGTCACCCCCTCGACGCGCGGGCGAACTGCGCCCGATTCTCGGCGAGGGCGAGGACTCACGGCCCGCGAGGGGTTCTGGCACATGCGAATCCGCCCATGAGCGCGCCAGCAGTACCTAACCTCGCAATACCCGCGAACACTACCTGGCCGGGTCGCTCGGGCGCCTCCGGGGTGAGGGAGCGCGCGCGCGCGCCGGCTGCTGCGCGCGCGCGCGGCGGCGACGGGCGCGCAGCGCTCGAGCGCGCGGGCGCACGCCACGGCGCGCCGGCCGCCGCGCGGCGGGCGGCCCGGCAGCGCGCCCGGGCGCCGGCGCCCCGCGGCGGGGCGCGCATGAGCGGGCGCCCCTCGCGAAGCCAGGCCGCAGCAACGCCCACTGCGATCGCCCGCGTGCGCGAGCGGGCGCGCCGCCGGCACCCGCGCGGCGTCGGCGAGGCCCCGCGCGCGCCCGCGGCCGCTCCGCGCCGAGCGCGGGACGCCGCGCGCGCCGACGCGCGCGCGGGCGGCGGCGCGCGCGGCGCCGCGCGCGCGACCCTGTCGTGCGCGCGGCGCCGACGCGGCGCCGCGGCCGCCGAGAGGGCGCGCGCGCGCCGCATCGCCGCGGTCCGGCACGCCGCGTCGCCGGGCGCAGCGGCGGCGCGCCGAGACGCTGCGTCCCACACGCGCCGCGCTCGTTGAGCGCGCCGCCTCGCCAGCGGCGCCCGGCTGCCGCGCCGCCCCGCGGCACGCGGGCCCCGGGGTCGCCGAAACAGTCCACAATTGGCGGCGACTCAGCGTACCCCACGACGCATGTTCGTCGCTCGTGTCACTGGAAGCAAGACCATAGAGAGACTGGCCGCCTTGCGCGTCGCAGGTGCACGACTTTCCCTGGCAAAATCTTGATTGAAACCGTGTAACAATTCAAATTCAAGTCTTAAATTACCTACATGGTGCACAGCATACCCCTCCGTGCGCAGATTTCTCCTGACCAAAATCTCGGATGATGACATGAATCGGGAGGATTCGATAAAGCGGAGCTGGTCCGGGTCGGCCGCCGCAAGGTGAGCTAAACCTAAACCTTAAACCCTGAACCAAAGTTTGGCGCTACAGGTGAGGGGCATAGCTTTTTGTTCGTTTCAGACAAGGGGTTCATTCTGGTAGCGATCCCGGGATTTGGTGTCGTTTCTAGGGTAGGCTCTAGTAGCATGTTGAGCAGGCAGCTGAAGGGCCAGCCGGGGGTTTGGGGGGCGGGCGATCGAGCTTCGGGTCTCATCGTAGTGGCCGAGGTTTGGCCACACACACACGAGCGCTCCACGGGTAGCAATCGTGACCACAGGTAGTGGAAACTTGACCTTGAACGGTAGTGCGGCGTCTCCGATCTTCACCAGCCAACTCGCTGAAGCTTGACTGAGGTGGAAACGTACCTGGACGTGAACTTGACTATGAAACGTAACGTTGAACCTTGAACGTAGTGGAAACGTACTGACTTCACAATCGCTGAACTTGACCTATCGGGAGCGGCAAACGCTACTGACTGGAATTTCTGACTAGGCTGGATACACGTATTGAACTTGGAAGTAGGTGGAGAGACGTATTGTGCTTGACTCAAGTCATTACTCTCTGAACTTGAACCGCTTGGGCCAACGTAGTGGGAAGCGTACAACTTTCAAACAGCCAACTCGCTGAAAGGTAGTGGAACTTGAACTTGAAGGTATGGGGAACCTTGAACATTGAACTTGTCGTCCCATAGCTTCAGCCACACTCTTGGGCTGCTTGCTCGGGCCTCTGTCGTCAGCGTCACAACAGCCCGCTCTCACGCTCGCTTGACTGCCCGGCACACACGCTCGGCTACGCGCACCGGGGCGGCCGTGAACGCCGCGGCGCGGCGGCCGCCAAGTTACGACTTTTGTTCATTTTCTCCACACTAGGCCGTGCCACTCACTTCCGCTCGGCACACCGCAACCCTGCTAGGTCCCGGCCACCGGCGCCCCGCGCCCCCAGCAAGCCGCGCCGACAGGCTCGATCCGCTTCTGATTCGGATCTGTCTACCCCGCCCGGGCGGCGCGCCGCCGGACGGCGATGCCGTTGAGCCGCCACCCGTACGCGCTTGCGTTGCCGACGCCAACCGCTGCTGGTGACCGCTGCGCCCGGTGCCCACCTGGCGCGTAGGTCGGCTGAGGTCGGGCCCCGTCTGTTCGCGGCTCGATACACGCGCCGGCAGAACAATCGAGCCCCCGTGCCAAGGCCAAAGTGGGACTGCATCACCGACGATCTTGCAATGACGAGCAGAAGAAGACCAGAGACTGCACTACCCGACGGTGCCCGGCCGTTATCCTCGCAGCACGCGGACTGCGTCAAATCCCGGCCAGGAAGTGGTACACCCCGCCCCGCGCGCCCGCGAGCACAACTAGTATACGCACCCTCTTCTCTTCGCCCGCGTTTGCTTTCTCGTCCCCAGCTGCTGCAGCAACAAAGCAAAGCAGCGCACCACACCGGTGCACTGTCCCCCGGCCCGCGTTCGCGCGCCCCCGACTCAGACCTACGACGAAAACATAGCCTCGTGCGAGCTGCCGCATCGGCGCGCTGCGCCGCCGTCCGAGTCACCGCCCGCCAGCGCCCGCACAGCATTAATGGTCTTGAAAACAACCCTCCAGCCCCAAGTGCCAGCTAACTCCTCATCCTGCAGTGTATATATTTTGCACTGCGCGCGATACTATGACCGCTCCTGTCGACCTGTCGTTTACATCGTTGTTAGGGCAGTTCTCTAGTGGCTGTTTTAAGTAAACTGCTGCCTGTTTGTAAGTCCCGGGTTGGAGTCTCTTTTACGCCTCTTCGACTATGTAATCGCCACTGGATGTACAAAGTACAGTGCATATAATGTACGGGAACGGCAACTAATATAGTGTTTGACCCGAAAAACTAATATTAACTACGTACATTCCAGCTCGCATGACACCCCGTGGTCGCACCGCGGCGAGCCCGCGAGCGGGCGCGCCAGGCGCGCGCCAGAGGTGTGTGAGCCGACGGTGCTCGCGCTTATTCCAAACTAAGCGCGAGCTTCGCGACACGAGGTGCTGGCGAGCCGCCGCCGGCGCTCGGCCGGGCAGCAGCGCCGCCGGCTCGCCTTCGCACCTGAACGCGGTAGCCGTCGCGTGACCGAGGCCCCGGACTGAGACCCGCTGGCCGGCACCCTGCTCGCCAGGCACTTATTACCCTCGCTCGACTTGTATTCACTCAAAGCTCCCATCTCCGGCCGATCGCCGGAACACTGAGCCCCGACCCCTACGCCATATATGTATGTAAAGACGACGTCCTGGGCTTGCGCGCCTCACACCCGGCTGCGCGCCGCGACTCAGCACAGGACGTGCGCGCGCAACGTCTATGGAGGCACATAACATCCACATGGTAGGAGCGAGAGAGCGGGGGGGTGCCGCCGGGCGGGGGGCCGCCCGGAGCCGCGGGCGGCGGCCGCGCGCCCAGCCCCGCGCGCGCGCACCCGCGCCCGGCGCCGCGCGCCCGGCGCGGCGCGCTCGCGGCGGCCGGCGGCGCGCGCGGCGACGCGCTGGCGAAGCAAGTCTCGGCCGAGCATTGGCCACGAGCGCGCGACTGGCCGCTAAAGCGGCGATTGGAGGCGGGACGTGTGGCTGCTGGCGGAACCCGCCCGGGAGGCGGCCGGCGACCGCGACGCAGGGTGGCAGAGCCGGAGGGAGCGAGGCGCGTGCTGTTAGCGCGGGAGGAGCGTTGGGGACCGGAGTGGTCATCGGCGCTGCTGGTGCTTCAGGGGCGGCACCCTCCCAGACATCACCTCTCGAGGGAGTTAGCTCAGCGCCCGGGCGGGGGGCGGCCGGAGGCGCGGGGGGGGCGGCGCGGGGCCGGCGATGGGGCCGGGCCGGGGGCGAGGGGGTGGTGGGGCGGGGCGCGGTGGAGGGCGGGCGTGGGGGGATTGATTTGAACAGACTGGAGTGCAATCGATTATCATTGTTGCTACTACTAGTTCTCAGGACTTCCGCTCACCTTCTCCAGGTCTGGTTTGGGGGACCAGGTCAATAGGTGCTTGTTAGTTTGGTTGTTGGTTTCGCGTTGGGTTGGCGTTGGTTGCGATTGTTGGGGGACCCAGGCCCATAGAGTGCTTGTTGGTTGTTCGTTTGGCTTGGTTCGGTGGTCGTTGCGATTGGCGTTGCCGCCGCGCTCTGCCGTACGCGCCCGTGGCGGCGCCCCCGGCGCCGGCCCGACGGGTTCAACGCAGTGCTGTTCTGGTCTGTTGGTGCCGTGGTTTGGATTGGTTGGTTGGCGCACTCTGCCGGTCTTGGCGGCGCCGCCGGCTGGCATAGAGTGCTTGTATACCATAGCCCTTACCTGATACATCTGCCACTGGAAATCTTGACGTAATTTGCTCCTAACAGTACGTTGGGGGGCCACGCGTTACATAGCAGTGGTCCCCTACACCGAGTTTTCAGTCCAGCCCCCCCGCGCCCGCCCCCGCTGCACCCTCTACTCACCCCAGCTCTTCACCCACCACAGCCACAATCAATCCGCCCTCCCCTCGCCCCCCCCCACCACCCCCCGGCCCAATCCCGCGCGTCCGAAGTACTAGCCCAGGAGCCTACCCGACCTGCAACATAGATAAGTGTTCCTATACGGCAAGGGCGACGTTTTTCTCCCGCTTCTATATGGCGAGTCGCTCACTTTTGACCCGTTTTTGCCAAATCTGGCCCGCTGTAAAAAACTTAAATAGAAAAAAGTGTTTTGCGGAGCCTCCCTCTTCAAGGGTGCGGGAGCCCCAAGGTTCATTCTCTTGTTCTGTGTGACCGTCTGACCATCTGACCGAGAAGGACAGCCTGACATGTCAGCCAACGGTCTACTAACCCTAACTGGCTCAACCTCCGTTGCCACCTGTTGCTCCTCCGTTGTGAACACTCTCCGCCATTTTTTAGCTCCGTCGCTTGCGACGCTGCATAGAATTTGTTTTTGCCCTAAATGGCCTTAAAAGCTATAAAAGCTGTATAAATGCTGTCACTGGAAGAGGCCTAAAAGCATAAAGATAGGAAAACCCACTTTCAGATTTGAAATATAAAGCCCTACCTGCAGGGGTGGAACGGGCAACTAATATTAGTTTTCAAAAACTAAATATTAACTAATATTTTTATAGTGTCGCAATAATATTAGTTTTTCAAATAAATTCGAATTTCTGGTGAGACGGCACGTCCGATCTAGTATTTAAATAATATTAAAATAATATCATTTATTCACTAATATTATATACATAGCCGACCCCTACCTACCAGGGGTGATCTTGAGTATTTGAGGTGTGGGCAAAGGACTCCTTCGCCTATTTGGCTACCCCTGGATTTTAACAAACACCACCACCAGCAACAATACCACCACCAACAACAGCAGCAACAACAGCAGCAACGACAATACCAACTGTGGTAAGATACAAGAGTGTACACAAAACATGTTTTTATTACCAATATTTACGATAGCGCTGGGAGCTAAAATCTGCCATCCCGGCCATCCCGGCCATCCCTGCCATCCCGGCTCAAAAGCCATCCCTTGACTTCATGCCATACTCCAGAGCATTCCCAAGGTATTTTGCAGTTTGTTGCACTGAACCACCACCACCAGAAGCAGCGACAGCAACAACAACAACAACAACAACAACAACTACAATGAAAACGACAACAACATCAACAACAAAAACGATAATAAAAATAAATAAAAAACAGAAACAAAAACAACAAAAAAACAAGAACAACAACAAACACGACTCCAACATGCCAAACTCCAGAGCATTCCCTTGCCTACCTCACCCGCACCTGTCCCACACAGGAGCTTCCCAACACAATGTGTGCGCTAGCAGAACGTAAGCACTGACCCGTGGATCTCCCATTCTCTCATCTCCCATTCTCAAAAGCGTTCCTTTCTTACCTTACCCACACCTGTGGTCCACAGCTATGTGGCCATGCTTAGAGCCACCCCCACATCCACACCCAACACCACTACCACCACCACCACCACCAGCGCCACACCACCCCCCTCCTTCCCCCCCACACCTTGTTCCAAACAGGAGCTGCCCAACACGATGTGGGATCTAGCAGAACTGAAGCATATACCCGAGTATCTCCCATTCTCTCATCTCCCATTCTTAAAAGCATTCCTTTCTTACCTTACCCACACTGTGTCCACCGCTGTGACCATGTGGCCATGCTCAGAGCCACCCCACATACACACCCAGCACCACTACCACCACCACCACCACCAGCGCCACACCACCCCCCTCCTTCCCCCCCACACCTTGTTCCAAACAGGAGCTGTCCAACACAATGTGGGCTCTAGCAGAACTGAAGCACATACCCGAGGATCTCCTATTCTCTCAATTCCATTCTTAAAATAATATTGTAGAATTAAATTATCACTGTAGCACGAACTCAGGGCCCCCGTCGGTTGAACGATTGTTTGGGCAATCAGTTTTCAGTGCTTGTTTTTTTTTTAAGCCCTTCCTATTTTTTTTTAAGCCCTTCCTATACGGTTGGGCAAGTCCCTGTAGCCAATTTGGCCTACCCCTGGACTGTAACATACATACTACACATCATCACAAGCAGCCAGGCTGTCACAGTTGGTAAGTCCCTTTAGCCTATCTGGCCTACCCCTGGACTGTAACATACATACTACACATCATCGCAAGCAACCAGGCTGTCACGGTTGGGAAAGTCCCTTCAGCCTATCTGGCCTAGCCCTGGACTGCAACATACATACTACACATCATCGCAAGCAGCCAGGCTGTCACGGTTGGGCACGTCCCTTTAGCCTATTTGGCCTACCCCTGTACTGTAACATACATACTTCAAAGCATTTTTTTTATTACCTTACACCACACCCTGTTCCAAACAGGAGCTGATCCAACACAATGTGGCTCTAGCAGAACCTGAAGCATATACCTGAGGACCCTTGGATGATGATGTTTTGGGCCAAGTCAGGGTCGCTGTTGGAGTTCTACGAGCCTCGCCATTTTGCTGTGACGCTGAAGGCTGTTGTGGAGCTGGGCCAGGCGCCACCTGGCAGGTACATGTTTGCACCACCTTTGTTTGGGTTTTGTTGCTGCAGGGCTGGGGGTGGGGGTGAGAGCCGGGGGTGGGGTGGGGGACCACTGCTAGAATTCTATGAGCCTCGTCATTTTGAGGCTACAGTGATGGCTGTTGTGGAGCTGGGTCAAGGGCCACCTGGAATAGATTGTTTTGCTGTATGTGAGAGCTTGTATGTATGTATGTATGTATGTATGTATGTATGTATGTTTGTTTGTTTGTTTGTACTAGTACATTGCCCGTGTGGCCGGTGGCCACCCCCACCCACCCAGGTCATTTGGCCTGCTCAGGGTTACAGAAGGGGTCAGGCCCTTGTATGCCCCCCCCCCCCCCCCCCCCCCTCTCTCTCTCCACACACACACACCCTCTCTCCCTTAACATGCATTCAGTTTAAAATATTTTCCCCATTTGCAACTGAAAATATGTAAAGCATGCCCCCCTTCCCTTCCGAACTCTATACCCCCCCCCCCCCCCCCCCCCCCCAGGACTTTCTCCTAAATCTTCCTGCCCCATCCCCACACCCTCTCTTTCTCCCCCCTGCACCCACAACCTTCCAGGCGTCTCTTCCCCTTCACTTAAGCTGTGCCCCCCACCCCTACCATACTTGCATACCATTCCATCCCACCCCCAGCCAGACCAACAGTATCCCCTTCTTTTCCCGACCTCTCCCTGCCCCTCACCCCATCCACACACACTCGTTGCCCCCCCTTCCCTCCCACCGTCCCTTTCCCCAACCACCAAGACGCACGTACACTTACCTCCCTTACCCCTACCTGGTACACTGCGCTCCAGCTGTGGGCTGTGATCGTGCGGAAATTGCATCCTGTGTATTGAACCTACCAAAAATTGCGAACGCTCAGATTCCGATCACGCCAAGAGCACCGGTTCTGCACGATTGCAAAGCTACAAACTTGCAGCTTCTTCTGGTGCAGTGGCCCAGTTTGGGAAATTTCGCCTTACATGTGGTAAACAATCGCTAATGCTAAATTCGCAGGGCCTCGTTGACAGCCCCGTGCCGTAGTGGGTCAGCAGCACGGGCAAGAAGCTGACGCTTGTCAATCTCGTTCTTTTCCTCAACACTCATCTCAGGCGAGCTCGCCTTGCGCAACGGCTCGCAGTGTTAGCGGCTCTTCTGGCTTCTAAAATCGCTGTTAGGTGCTGCATGAAGGCCTCGAGAGTCAATAGGTTGTACACTTACAGTCCGAGCGCCATCTAAGCGTCTGTTGAGGACAAAGTCGACCAAGGAGTTATTAAATTCTGGCAGGCATGATGCAGGAGCCTGTTCCGGATCGCGAATCGCAGGGTAGGGTAGGGTACCGCAGGATAGAGCGGAGAGGGCGGAAAGGGCGATGGCGCGCAGGTGTAATCTTGATGCGGAGGAGTGGAAGCTGCATGCTGAAAACTCAACTGGGAATTTGAATTTTACGCACTCGAAGTCGGCTCAGTCGAGATACGCTATTAGTAACCCGCTAATTCAGCCGATAGCCAGGGTGGGGAGTTGGGTCATACGCTATTAGTAACCCGCTAATTTAGCTGATAGCCAGCTAGCATCGGCATGCGGGCAGCATTCAATTAGCTTTAACTTCAGCTATTCAATAAGCTATTAAATTAGCTATTTAATTAGCTCCAACTTCAGCTATTCAATTAGCTATTCAATATGCTATTTAATTAGCTCCAACTTCAGCTATTCAATATGCTATTCAATTAGCTCTAACTTCAGCTATTCAATTAGCTATTCAATTAGCTCTAACTTAAGCTATTCAATTAGCTATTCAATTAGCTCCAACTTAAGCTATTCAATTAGCTATTCAATATGCTATTTAATTAGCTCCAACTTCAGCTATTCAATATGCTATTCAATTAGCTCTAACTTCAGCTATTCAATTAGCTATTCAATTAGCTCCAACTTCAGCTATTCAATTAGCTATTAAATTGGCTATTCGATTAGCTCCAACTTCAGCTATTCAATTAGCTATTCAATTAGCTCTAACTGCAGCTATTCAATTAGCTATTCAATTAGCTCCAACTTCAGCTATTCAATTAGCTATTCAATTAGCTATTCAATTAGCTCCAACTTCAGCTATTCAATTAGCTATTCAATTAGCTCCAACTTCAGCTATTCAATTAGCTATTCAATTAGCTAATCAATTAGCTCCAAACAGTCACTGCCTTGAAAGCTTCCGCCTCTGCCTGATGAGAAACTTCTTGAACATCACCACTGAGTGCATGGCTGGGTTTAACGTCATACATTTTCTTTTTTACATTTCCTTTTCACCCTTCCCTGGTGGCTGAGGGACTCGATGGAGTATGGACATCACCACTGAGTGCATGGCTGGGTTTAACGTCATGCATTTCTTGTTTACAAATACATTCCCTTTCCACCCTTCTTACGTGGCTGAGGAACTTGTTAAACATCTCCACAGATTGCATGGCTGGGTTTAACGTCATGCATTTTCTTGTTTACAAGTACATTCCCTTTCTACCCTCCTTAGGTGGCTGAGGAACTTGTTAAACATCTCCACAGATTGCATGGCTGGGTTTAACGTCATACATTTTCTTGTTTACAAGTACATTCCCTTTTCACCCTTCCCAGGTGGCTGAGGGACTTCTTGTACATCATCACAGATTGCATGACAGGGTTTACTGACATACATTTTCTTGTCTCCAAGTGCATTCCCTTTCCACCCTTCCCTGGTGGCTGGGGGACTTCTTGTACATCATCACAGATTGCATGACTGGGTCTTACGTCACACATTTCTTGTTTACAAGTACATTCCCTTTTCACCCTTCCCAGGTGGCTGAGGGACTTCTCGTACATCATCACAGATTGCATGACAGGGTTTACTGATATACATTTTCTTGTCTCTAAGTACATTCCCTTTCCACCCTTCCCTGGTGGCTGGGGGACCTCTTGGACATCATCACAGATTGCATGACAGGGTTTAATGTCATACATTTTTGGCGGAGCCCCCCCTTTTGGGGGGCGGGAGCCCCCAGTGTTACCCATTTGTCCGTCCGACCATCCATCCAACTATCTATCCATCCATCCATCCATCCATCCATCCATCCATCCATCCATCTGACCGTGATGAAGCCTGACACGTCAGCCAACGGGCTCGTAACTAACTTGCTTCCGTTGCCACCTGTCACTCCCTCGCGATCACTCTCCGCCAATTTTTAGCGCCGCAGGCGACGCTGCATCGAACTTTTCTTGTTTACATTTCCTTTTCACCCTTCCCAGGTGGCTGAGGGACTTTGTAGACTTCACCACAGATTGCATGACTGGGTTTAACGTCATACATTTTCTTGTTTACAAGCGCATTCCCTTTCCACCCTTCTTACATGGCTGAGGGAATTGTTATACATCTCCACAGATTGCATGACTGGGTTTAACGTCATACCTATTCTTGTTTTACAAGTACATTCCCTTTCCACCCTTCTCAGGTGGCTGAGGGACTTCGTAGACATCACCACAGACTGCATGACTGAGTTTAACGATGAAGGGCTATCCAAGATGCTATGGGGCTTCGCATGCTTGGAGCAGTCACCCGGTGATTCTTGGTTTGATGCCTTCTACTCTGCTTCTGGTACCCTCCTCCAGGAGGGGGGCTTTGCCCGCGGCTTGGCCCTGGACCGCTCCATCTGGTCCCTTGGCAGGCTGCATGCGAGCCCGCCTGACTGGTGGATTGAGCTGTTCATGGCAGAAACACACAAGCAGATGCCAAACTTGTGGTAAGTTCACTTTTGCATAAGAACCATCATTCTAGCTGACCAACGGTGAATTGAACGGAACGGAACGGATTAACCACATCGGCGCTCGGCCTTGAACGGAACGGAACGGAACGGAACGGATTAACCACATCGGCGCTCGATAAAGATCACACCATGATCGCTCTTGCCCTCATTCCCAACCCCAACTCCAACCCCCATTCCCACATGCAAGCCCGCCTGACTGGTGGTTTGACCTATGCATGGCAGAGATGCACAAACAGATGCCAAACTTGCGATGAGTTCACTATTTCACTGGCGCTTGGTAAGTATCACACAACAATCACCCCCACCCTCACCCCCACCCTCACCCCCACCCCCACCCCACCCTCACCCCACCCCCACCCCACCCTCACCCCCACCCCCACCCTCACCCCCACCCCACCCCCACCCCCACCCCCACCCCCATCCCCACCCTCACCCCCTCCCTGTGGTGGATTGACCTGTCCATGGTAGAGATGCACAAGCCGATGCGAAACTTGTGGTGAGTTCACTACTTCACAGGCGCTTGGTAACGGTCACGCCACGATCACCCCCACCCCCATCCCCATCCCCACCCCTCACCCCCACCATGTGGTGGATTGACCTGTCCATGGTAGAGGTGCACACGCTGAAGCCAAACTTGTGGTGAGTTCACTACTTCACAGGCGCTTGGTAACGATCACGCCACGATCACCCCCACCCCCATCCCCATCCCCATCCCCACCCTCACCCCCACCATGTGGTGGATTGACCTGTCCATGGTAGAGATGCACACGCTGAAGCCAAACTTGTGGTGTGTTCACTTCTTCACTGGCGCTTGGTAACGATCACACCACGATCGCCCCCCACCCTCACACCCACACCCCCACTCACACACCCCCACCCTCACACCTAACCCTACCCTCACACCCTCTCCCCCAACCTTATCCTCACATCCACACCTCACACCCACACCCTCAGCCATACCCTAAGCCACACACCCACCCCCGCACCCGCACCCACCCCTCAGGAAATCAAACCTGTCCAATATCATCTACGGTATCACAACATTGCAAATCGCCCCATCTCCAGAATGGCTTGCCAGCTTTGTGGCGGCGGTAGATGGCCATCTGGACCTGAGACCAGCCTCCCGCCATCAGGCCCAGAAGGGTGGCTCACAAACTGAATCCCCCCCCATAGGAGCCTGGGCAGGGACAGTGCCTCAGTTTTTCCCACCCCGGCCCACCCCACCCCTGCTCAAGCCAGCCCGGCCCATTCCAACCCTGCTCGTCCATCGCCTATTCCCCAAGCCTCGACGGTGTTCAATGATATTTCGGTTGAAAAGCTGTTGTGGAGCATTGAGCAGCTGGATACGGTGGCTTACGTACGATGGAGTCGAGTGTGCAGGGGCCCCGATTATTTGATTTGACGGCAATAAGATGTATGTCAGATTGTCAGGGCTTTTCTTTTCGGCTTTTCTCAAGAGCTCCTAGGTAGCTCCCCAAGCCAGCCACCCACATGGACCCCCACCTATGCTGTCCAATCCACCCACACGCCACAAGCGCTCACACATTCCTTCTCCCGCTGCAGCATACATCCAGCCCTGGGCTTTTCTTTTCGGCTTTTCTCAGTAGCTCCTAGGTAGCTCCCCAAGCCAGCCACCCACAGCCCCCCACCCATGCTGTCAAACCCACCCACACAGTCCCCCACCCATGCTGTCAAACCCACCCACACAGCCCCCACCCATGCTGTCAAACCCACCACACAGCCCCCCACCCATGCTGTCAAACCCACCCACACAGCCCCCCACCCATGCTGTCAAACCCACCCACACAGCCCCCCACCCATGCTGTCGAACCCACCCACACAGCCCCCCACCCATGCTGTCAAACCCACCCACACAGCCCCCACCCATGCTGTCAAACCCACCCACACAGCCCCCCACCCATGCTGTCAAACCCACCCACACAGCCCCCACCCATGCTGTCAAACCCACCCACACAGCCCCCCACCCATGCTGTCAAACCCACCCACACAGCCCCCCACCCATGCTGTCGAACCCACCCACACAGCCCCCACCCATGCTGTCAAACCCACCCACACAGCCCCCCACCCATGCTGTCAAACCCACCCACACAGCCCCCCACCCATGCTGTCAAACCACCCACACAGCCCCCCACCCATGCTGTCAAACCCACCCACACAGCCCCCACCCATGCTGTCAAACCCACCCACACAGCCCCCACCCATGCTGTCAAACCCACCCACACAGCCCCCACCCCATGCTGTCCAACCCACCACACAGCCCCCACACATGCTGTCAAACCCACCCACATAGACCCCCACACATGCTGTCAAACCACCCACACAGCCCCCACACATGCTGTCAAACGCACCCACACAACACACACACACTGTCGGGCTTTTTCCCCGGCTTTTATCCCCATTGCGAAGAATGGCTCAATGGCAGAGCTCCTTGAACAAAGGTGACGGGTTTTAACATCTACAGGTGCGCTTCAGTGTTTGCAGTCGCTGTCAGACGCCATGGTAGCTTTGTCCAGGAAAAGTAGCAGCCCGTTCCCTACCCCTGTAAGACAGGGCTCCCTTAATACCACGCCCCACCAGGCGTTATCATTACTCTTTTTTCTCGGCATTTCTCAGTAGCTCCTAGTAGCTCCCCAATCCAGCCACTGTGGAAAAGAGATAACGCCTGGAGAAGCGTGGTGTAAAGGGGACCCTCCCGTACGCCGCAGCTGGGAAAAGTCACCATTACCATCCACTTTGATACACCCAAATATGTCAGCACTTCTGGACAGCTGATTGTAACAGCTTCAAGCTACACTACGTCGCGTTAGGTTCAGCTGAATAGCAGGTCAGGGGAGGTGACTAGAAGCTCCTGCTACTAGCGGAAAATAAATCCAATGCCGTATTCATAGGGAACGGCAACATGATATCATATTAAATCATGTCATTATCATCAGTCTGGCTAGGCCAAAGTTGCCATTTAAATACAATATTACATGATGTAATTTGTATGATATCATATGATATCACAATCACCTTTGGCCATAATCATATGATATGCCCTACATATTTATAGGGATAGGCAATGTGATATCATGTCATCATATGATATCATATGATATCATACGATGCCGGCCGTCTGACTAGCTAACTTTGGCCTACGGCATCATATCATATGATATTAAATCATATGATATTTGTATGATATCATATGGTATCATACTCGTCTTTGGTCAGCATCATATGATTTGCCGGTCCCTACATATTTACGTATTTTAAGAAGCCAGGGGTAGCCAAGATGGCTAAAGGGACTTGCCCAGCATTCAGAACAGGAAAGGCAGGAGGTGAATCGTGCCAAGTTGCCCTTTGTGTATCCATGAATGCATGAATAGATTGGATCAAGTACACTTTGATACCATTTTGTGCCAAGTTGCCCTTGTTTATCCATGAATGCATGAATAGATTGGATCGTGCCAAGTTGCCCTTGTTTATCCAATCGGGCCAAGTTGCCCTTGTTTATCCATGAATGCATGAATACCGGTAGATTGGATCAAGTACACTTTGATACCATTTTGTGATTTTGATTGTTATTGTTACTACCGAAGACTGCGAGCAGCAAAATGCTAGCTTGAACTATATGTATGTATTGAAATTGAAATTGTTACATCCGAGTAATGATCAGATTAGACGTGGTGAATCATCCTTCAAGCGGCGTGCTGTTGGTAGGCAGAGTAGGCATGGGTAGTATTAGCACCCGTGTTGTTCAAAGCCCTATGAGAGTTTACGTGGCACACACAGCCCCCCCCCCCCCCCCCCCCCCCCCCCCCGAAATGTATTTAGAGGTACATGGCACACACACACACACACAAAAAAGATAACGCCTGGAGGGGCGTGGTGTTAACGGGACCCTCCCGTACGCCGCAGCTGGGGAAAGTCACCTTAGCAGACATAGTAAGTGTCACCTTCCAGGCGGGAGGGACTCCCTCATGCAACGTGTGGCAAGAATGCTGGTACAGGAGGCGATAGATTCTCTGTGCAGCTTAGAGATGAGTTTGTCTACGTGTTCGCGACTGATCCCTAAGGTGGAGAGATTGGTAATAGTTGTGATTGGTATGGTACCAGTGGTACCTATGGTGGAGACTAGGTAGTGGACAAGGAATCCTTGTTGTTGAAGGATACGTTGGAGCTCCTTATGCTAAACGCTCTTTTCCTGGAATTTGATGTGTTGGTTGTTGTCTGAGCAGTAGCCCAGTTCAACTAGGTAGGCTTTTCTTGGTTGGGATTCGTCGTCAATGAGGAGGAGATCAGGCCTGTATTTATCCCATGTGGTTTGGGGAAGATCAGGGGGGTTGAGGGGGGTTGAGGGTCTTGTGGGAATGTCGGAGGTCGCTTCACAAGTGCCTGCATCCATGTACATGGGAAGAGCCCCCAGAGCTCCTTTGGCTACTGCCTTTTGGATGAGTTGGACCGCCTTATTATGTCTGTTAATATACATTCCTTTGGAGACAGGGTGGCTGCACCCAGCAAGAATATGGCCAGCTTTGCGTCCTGTGCTTTGCGACAAAGAGGGCAGTTATCATCAGAGGGGGGGCTAGTGCTGGTACCATAGGGGCGTTTGTATCTGTACGCCAGTTTCCTAGTCCATAAGCGTCCCCACCTAGCCTTGTGGATTTGTATTTTTTGCCACCGTTTGATGTCGGTGGATTGCCAGAAACGATTACTAGCCTGAGGGAGGAGGAAGGGGTTGGCTTGCTCCCACATGGAGGAGTAAATGCCCGTGGTGTTGGCATGCCCGGTGTGCATGGGGGTGGGGAGGTTAGCCTTGATACCCTTGGTGAGATTGTTGGCCGGGTGCCGAGGGGGCTGGTCCCCATTGATAGATTTTGGGGGGCTGGACAGACGGCCAATGCATGTTGAGGTGCGCACGTTCCCCTTTTTTCACTGGTCCAGTTACATTGTATCCTGTCGTCGCTTCTTTCACGAGCGTGTCTGCCTCGTCATTCCCTACGATTCCCTACGATTACATGGCACCAGGGTACTTCCAAGCGCGCGCTTTTGTGCACTGGCTCGCTGCCTTTTTGAGCCCCACTGCGCGTTTCGCGCAGTTTTTTGCAACCCCCTGTGGGCGAAGCAAGCATTTTTTGCGCTTTATGCACTACAAAGCGCAGTTTGTTTCTTTGCAAGTGCGCTAAAGGGCTGGCCAATTCGGTCAATGGAAGTAACCTGCATGGCACTCGCACCTCTCTGACAAAATGTGCGTGACAAAACCTGTCAAAACCTAGGGAAACACGCACGACTACGCCACGTAATAAAACCAACCCTAACCACGATTCAGAAAGTTGCTCGGTCGATTTGAGCGAAGCCACCTGAAGCTTCCATTGTCATGTAACGGTGGCTATAGCTAGCTCCGGCTTACGCTATGGTGTCCTTAACTTCACGTCCTGTGAGTAAAGGTATTACACGGATGTAACAATTTCAATTGTCATGTAAGTGGTTTGACGTCTTTAAGCTGCCTCGTCCGCATAGTTGCCTCCCTGATTTATGTGATGTCACTAATTGATATATTGTAAAAAAACAATGATAACGCCTGGTAGGGCATGGAATGAAGGGAACCCGTCTTACGAAGGTAGGGAACGAGCTGCTGATGATAATATGCCTGGTGGGGCGTGGTATTAAGGGGGGGGGGGGGGGGGGGGGGCGTCTTACAGCGGTAGGGAACGAGCTGCTACTTCACCTGGACAAAGCTACCATGGCGATTGACAGCGACCGCGAACACGGAAGCGCACCTGTAGAGATTCGAACCCGCACCTTCATCATTTCAGCGGGCTGTAACACATACATATATATATATATATATATATATATATATATATATATACACGTGGGGACTTGGTATTGGAACATTGGAAGATGGTGGAGAGGATATTGTTACATACTCAGCAAAAATCAATGCCGAGACTGAACAGCGTCGAGGCAGCTGGACAGTTTTGTAACAGTGAGGGTTTGGGCAACATACCCCTCAGCACCTGGATGATGGTGAGCGAGAGGATATAGTTACATACTTAGCAAAAATCAATGCCGAGACTGAACAGCGCCGAGGCAGCTGGACAGTTTTATAACAGGTGAGCAGCCCAGAGTTGAAGAAGAAGATTACAATGGGCACTTATCCTGGCAGTGGAAACACCAGAGTTGGCTGAAAAACATGCAACAATCCCATCCAATATTATAAATCGTAATACTGAGCCCATTTCAGTGATATACTATGGTCTAGTGGTAAACCAGATCGCTCGAGGAAGATGAGTCGGGGGTTCAACTCCCCCTTCAGTCGCTCTTGGCGTTGCAGGTCGTTGTCGACCGCGATGGTAGCTTGTCCAGTTGAGGTAGGAGACTAGGAGACCGCTCCCCACCCGCGTACGACGGGCTCCCTTAACACCACGCCCCACCAGGCGTTATCATTACCTTGTCAAGTCGTAATCTGACAATCCTATAGCAGGGCAATGGAGCGAGCCCCTTATGGACAATTTACAAAAAAAATCGATAATAATCGGGGGGGCCCTCAGGAAGTTGCTCGTGTACCGCATGCCGGAATCGGGGCCGGAAGGGGTCGTAAGCCCCGGAACCATCGAAAAAAGTCGGAAAATGTGTCGGGGTGGGGTAGATATCGACCCCTCAAAAAGAGGGGGGGGGGGGGGGGGGGGGGGTCCGACGGCTTTCAGAAATTTCCTCTGGTGAAGACTGTTAGAGGCCAAAACTTCCTCAGTACTCGGTCTCAGCTAAAATTAAGCAGACCTTTGAAACAAGCTGGGCGAGATCTTTCCGAATCCACCCTTATTTCCGACACCGATTAAATATGGAGGCGTGATCATCTAGATCCTGTCTAGATCCAAGTCGAGGCACCTGCCAGGCTGGCAGATCCTCGTTCAGGGGTCGAGCCGGTTTCGGAAATATCTTCGTAACTTCCTCACCAGACGGAATCTGACGAAGTTAAGCATACCCACGAAACTGGTTCGACGAGAGCATTCTGAATCCGCGAATGTTTTCGAGAATGAGTCAATGTGTCGTGGTAGTGCTTGAGTAGTGACCTCCACAGGTTCTAAATACACCAAGTGTGAAGGCTGGGTCAAACCAGGAACTCAATCTTTCCTCCCCAAACTTCTTGGGTATAAGGAGGGTACTTGGGCATGCGACTTAGGCTTAACACCACCTTCAAATTCTCAAACACCAACACTAGCTAGCTCAGCTCAGAATCAGGACTAGGAAAGGGTGTTCGCTTGACCATGTTGTCAAACTTTGATCAAATCCAAATGTAAGTCCACAAATGGAGATGTCAGCTGTACTACTAGGACACGAGTGCCTTATTGGCATCTGATCAGAGCTCGTCGAGGGGATCACTATAGACCCTACTTTGACCCCCTAATTATAATTCCTGGAGAAGATATTGGCCTTTTGGAGGCGGGGGGGGGGGGGGGGGGGGGGGGGGGGGGTAAGGCTGATTACGAAAACTTCCGGCATAGGTATGTGAAAAAAACTTCCTAAGGGCCCCCTGTAATAATCGCACAATTAAATTATCATCCCAGATGAGATGATGATTTAATTATATTGTATAATTAAATGATCACTGTAGCTCGAACTCAGGGCCCCCGTCGGAAAAAACGATTGCTTGGGGTTCACTTCATTAGTGATTTTTCTTGTTAAGCCCTTACTACACGGTTGGGCCAGTTCCTTTAGACATTTGTCCTACCCATGGACTGTAGCATAAATACATACATACTTCAGTGGACAGCTAGCTCTTTCATGAAGGCTGATAAACCATGTCGTCCGATGTCGACGAAAACAAATTGATTTGTTCGCGTTTACATTTTCCTGATAATTATTTTTACTGCCAAAGATGGCGAGCAGCCAAATTACTGGCAAAAGCTATTTAAGTTCAAGTTCGTGAAGGCTGATTAACCATGACAGCAAAGCAAACCTTAACACAATTCAGAAAGTTTCTCTGTCTATCTGAGCAGATCCACCCGAAGCATCCATTGTCTTTTAAGTCGTTATCAGACAGTCCTATCCATGCTTACTCTGCCCATAGACGGTGAGCAGCTTGGTGAAGGCTGTCCCTTTAGCCTACTTGGCCTATCCCTGGACGGTAACACCACCACCAACACCAATACCAACAACAGGCTGATAGACCATGTACCGTGAGCGATCTAAATCAAAATTATTTTACCCGCAGATGGTGAGTAGAATGAAGGACGCTTTACCATGTAATAAAAACAAACCAAAAAACAATTCATAAAGTTTCTGTCGATTTGAGCAAATCCACCCGAAGCATCCATTGTCTTGTAAGTCGTCATGCTCTCAGCCAGGAACAATCCAGAAAGTTTCTCTGTCGATTTGACCAAAGCCACCCGAAGCATTTATTGTCATGAAAGTGGTTGGACCCATCCCCGTTCGGCGAATGGCTCAGTGGCAGAGCTCCTAGAACGACGTAGGTGCCGGGTTCAAATTCCAACGGGTGCGCTTCAGTGTTCGCGGTCACTGTCAACCGCCATGGTAACTTTGTCAAGGTAAAGTAGCAGCCCGTTCCCTACCGCCGTAAGACGGAACTCTTTAAATAACACGCCCCACCAGGTGTTATCATTACTGGTTGGACCTGTCTTTAAGCTGCCTTGTCCGCATAGTAGCCTCCCTGGTATCTGTGATTGTAACCAAGTTTTTGTAAACCGGTATATAACCACGATTCAGAAAGTTTCTCTGTCGATTTGAGCAAATCCACCAGAAGCATCTAGTGTCTTGTACGTCGTAATCTGACCGTTCTCGTGTAGGACAATGGAGCGAGCCCTACGTGGCCACCCTACTGTTCCGTAGCCATGGTACCCAAATCCTGTAGACAATGGTATGCATGTATGTTAGCCCCCACACAATTCGTACCAGGTCGACAATCCGTGGCATGCACGTTTCACTGGTCACCGTGTATTGTTCTGGCTATTACAAAAAAAGGTATGTTTGTTTCAGTGGTACCCAAATCCTGCAGGCAATGGTAAGCATGTTAGGGCAAGTTCCTTTAGTATATTTAGCCTATCCCTGGACAGTAACATACATAAATACATACATACATCTATATATATGAAGAAATCATGGCGGTCGTGGAGGTGTCATCATCGCGTAACCGACTTAACCGACTTCCCGCCCAGCCAATTCACGCTTTTAATCCCTCCTGCTTCAACTTCTGACTGATTTGGCCTCCTGCGACTTCTGCCTCATGCGACCTTCGCCTCTTGCATATTCTACCTGTTTCGCATCCCGCCCGATTTCTCCTTTTCCCGCCTGAGTTCATCCACCTGATTTCGGTAGCGCTACAGTTTGTTTTCCTACAAGGTTTTCCCTTGCATCTCAGCAAGATCGACCCCTAGCATCAAGAGATCTGTCGCTGCGCACAACGGAAGGTGACGTGGTCAGTCAGCCCACCTGGCAGAAGTTTTCGAACCACGTCCATCCCATTGCATGTCAGAAACTTGACTGTAACTTCGTCCCACAGTATTGAGAAACATGTCGCTCAACAATGTGCCATAGCAAGCACGCGGCAAAGTTGACTGAATGAACAATCTCGCTGAGCATTCTCGCCCTAAGTCTAACCGAACATCTCATTTCAGCAACTTGGCTGCAACTTCCTCCCACTGCATCGAGAAACATGTCGCTGTGCATTGTGCCATAGCGATAACGTGGCAAAGTTGAATGGACGAACCTAGCTATGTTTCCAAGTCTCAGATCGAGTTGACTTCGGGAGCAGTTCGTGTGGACATGATGGGTCCTCGGCCGACCTGAATACATGGTCGCGAAGAAGCTTCAGGTATGGAAGGTTGCGATTGCACAGGTCCAGTTGGTAAGAAAGATTTAAGAAAGATTACAAGGGGCTCAGGTCCTAGCAGTGAAACAACACCGCCCTAAAGTCGGACTCGAGAAACCACCCGCCAGTTGGTCGGCCCCCTAAGGGGGACAGACCTATGCGATACTTTTAGGAAATCGTAAAATCTTCATATTTCCCAAGATCGCCGGTCAAATCAGCCGGTTAATCTGACTGGCCTGAAATCTAAGAGACCCGTGTTCGATTCTCGTCGGGGGCGGATTACCTCGGAGGGCACTTTTTAGCGTACGTATCTCAGGGTTGCGGACTGTGGACGCGGCGTTTTCATTTGTCGTTTCCCTCCTGTCTTGTGGACTCAATCTAGGGACCTGGAGTATGTCTACGATTTCCCCTTCAAAATTCGCTTCTTCGTGCCTCTCGTAGCTCATTGCATCAGCGCATTGTGCTTGACAAGGAAATCTACTCTTTCACACTAGTTCCTGCAGGTTGCACAGTAGCAACTGTAGCCTTGGGAGTTGCTGCACCTGCCTCCAGGGAACTTCGGGAAGTCAGTGAGCTAATAATTTCATTAGCCTTACAGGCCACCAAGTTGAATAATAATGCCATGCCATGCTACATTGATTCTTGACCCCCCCAATATCAAGTTGTACGGAAAAGTAAGCAACTGCTTGTGCATCCATCACCAAGGAGGCTGCCACTGCTGCTTGACGAACATTACACCACCCCCGGGGCCGACCTCCAGGGGACCCGCCAGGGCCCCCTACTATTTGCTCAGTGGGGTCGGCTGTCGATCACAGCTGAAGTGGCAGGGAAGGTCCGCAATCGCGCAGGTCCGATGCTATCAGCGGAGTCGGGATATGCGCAAACGTTGTCGATGGGTTGGATCTGCAGCCTGCTCTTCGTCCCGTTTGCCTTTCAGCTATGGCACAGCCCACAGCTGAAGTGTAGGGGGGCAGATAAGGAGTATGTGTGTGCTGGTAGGTGTGTGTGCGAGGGAGGGGAGGGATGAGAGTTGGGAGAGGGTGGGGGGCTGGTGGAATGGCTGGGGTGGGGGAAGGGTAGGGGCAGGAAATATGTCAGGAAATGTTAAAGTCTAAGGGAGGCTGTTTGTTGGTGGGGGTACATGCTGGGTGGGGTGGGGGTGGAGATAACTGGGGGGGGGGGGGAGTATTGTGGTATGTGGGTGCTTGTGGGTACACAAGGGGACCATCTCAAGGGATTTGTATCCGTCAGTGTTTTCAGTTGCATGCACTACAGACAAAAACCGCATAAGCTGTCATGTAACCCAGCTGTCATGTAACCCAGCTGTCATGTAACCAAAACAGGTGCGACCAAAACGAGAGGGAAGGGGGGGAAGGTGGTGTGGTGTGTGTGTGTGTGTGGTGTGGGGGGGGGGGGGGGGGGTCAGTGTTTTTAGTAGGGGAAACATCATGGCTGTGTGTTCATGTGGGAGGTGGGGGGAGTACAAGTTTAAACCATTCTGTAACCCAGCCCCAAACAGGTGCGGCCAAATGCCAAACGGGCACTATACTATGATAGGGGTGGGGGCAGTTTGTCTACGTGTGTGTAGGTGTGGCATACCTACATACATACATACATACATACATACATACATACATACAAACATACATACATACATGCATACAAACATGCTTGCATACATACATACATACATACATACATACATACATACATACATACATACATACATGCATACATACATGTTGCAACATACATACATACATACATACATACATACATACATACATACATACATACATACATACATACATACATACATACATACATACATACATACATGCATGCATACATACATGCTTGCATACATACATACATACATACATTCATACATACATACATACATACATACATACATACATACATGCATACATACATACATACATACATACATACAAACATACATACATACATACATACATGCATGCATGCATGCATACATACATACATACATACATACATACATACATACATACATACATACATACATACATACATACATACATACATACATACATACATACATACATACATACATGCATGCAAGGTGCACGTTGCACTGCTCACTATGTAGTGTTCTGCATATTCAAATGTATGTATGTTCCAGTCAGACGCATCAAGGCTTCAGGACAGATCTATACAGGACACCCCCCCCCCACCCCCACCCCCACACACATATACCCTCCCCCCCCCACCACACCCCACCCCACCCAAACCACCACACCATACACATCAAGGCTTCAGGGCAGATCGTACAGAAAGCCAGGTCTTGACGATACGAGCACCTTGGGCGCATTCCTTCCCTGTCAAATGCACATAACTTATCCTGCTTGCCTTATCCATTCTGCCTGCCTTATCCATCTTGCCTGCCATATCTTGATTGCAACCTGACTGATCCATCCTGCCTGCCTTATCCATCCTGCCTTATCCATCGCTGATCCTGATTGCAACCTGTCATCCATCCCGTCTGCCTTATCTCCTGCCTGCCTTATCCTGATTGCAACCTGTCTTGCTGCCTGCCTTATCTTGATTGCAACTGCCTGACCCATCCTGCCTGCCTTATCCATCCTGCCTGCTTATCCTGATTGCAACTGTCTTCCATCCTGCCTGCCTTATCTTGATTGCAACCTGCCTGACCCATCCTGCCTGCCTTATCCATCCTGCCTGCCTTATCCTGATTGCAACCTGTCTTCCATCCTGCCTGCCTTATCATGATTGCAACCTGCCTTACCCATCCTGCCTGCCTTATCCATCCTGCCTGCCTTATCCTGATTGCAACCTGTCTTCCATCCTGCCTGCCTTATCTTGATTGCAACCTGCCTGACCCATCCTGCCTGCCTTATCCATCCTGCCTACCTTATCCTGATTGCAACCTGTCTTCCATCCTGCCTGCCTTATCTTGATTGCAACCTGCCTGACCCATCCTGCCTGCCTTATCCATCCTGCCTGCCTTATCCTGATTGCAACCTGTCTTCCATCCTGCCTGCCTTATCATGATTGCAACCTGCCTTACCCATCCTGCCTGCCTTATCCATCCTGCATGCCTTATCCTGATTGCAACCTGTCTTCCATCCTGCCTGCCTTATCTTGATTGCAACCTGCCTGACCCATCCTGCCTGCCTTATCCATCCTGCCTACCTTATCCTGATTGCAACCTGTCTTCCATCCTGCCTGCCTTATCTTGATTGCAACCTGCCTGACCCATCCTGCCTTCTGCCTTAATCCATCCTGCCTGCCTTATCCTGATTGCAATCCTGTCTTCCATCCTGCCTGCCTTTATCTTGATTGCAACCTGCCTTACCCCTGACCCATCCTGCCTCCTGCTGTTCTCTCATGCCTGCCTATATCCTGATTGCAACCTGTCTTCCATCCTGCCTGCCTTATCTTGATTGCAACCTGCCTGACCCATCCTGCCTGCCTTATCCATCCTGCCTGCCTTATCCTGATTGCAACCTGTCATCCATCCTGCCTGCCTTATCCATCCTGCCTGCCTTATCCTGATTGCAACCTGTCATCCATCCTGCCTGCCTTATCCATCCTGCCTGCCTTATCCATCCTGCCTGCCTTATCCTGATTGCAACCTGTCATCCATCCTGCCTGCCTTATCCTGCTTGCAACCTGCCTGATCCCTCCTGCCTGCCTTATCCATCTTGCCTGCCAGATCCTTACTGCCTGCCTGATTCATTCTGCCTGCTAAAAACCTACCTAATCCTGATGAACTGGTGTTGCTATTTTTGGTTTGAATGGTATATCAGCTGTAAGGCTGCCCATCTCACTGTCTACAGACGGAGTAAACAAACACGCATGGGTATTATAAACGCAAATACATATGGTGGATGTCTGGCTATACATCCAAAACTCGCACCCTCCAAAGATAAATACACGACGGCAGCAGCAGCAAACCACCACCACCACAAGTCCACAACCACATCCACAAGTCCACACACCACACCCGCCAAGTCCACAACCATATCCACGAGTCCACAAGGCCACAACCACATAACACGACCAATCCACAAACCACATCCACAAGTCCACAACCACATGCACAGGCCACAACCACATCCACAATCCACAAGGCCACAGCACTCCATGACCATAACCACAACTGTGACGATGATGATGACAACAACCACAATTTCATAACCACAACCATTACTGCGACGATGAGGATAATGATGACGACAACCATAATTTCACAACCACAACCACAAATGCGACAACGAGGGCAGTGACAACGAAACACTTCCATTTTTACTTGCAGTCATCCGCATGTAGGCCTCACCTCCACCAAAGCAAAGTCTTATATCATGCAGGCTTGCACAGTAGTCTGCAAGGGGGGAGAGGGGCATATGTAAAAGGGGCTACTTTATATTATGGTGGAGAGTGTTCGCGACGGAGCGACAGGTGGCAACGAAAGCGAGTTAGTTACGAGACCATTGGCTGACGTGTCAGGCATCGTCTCGGTCGTTGAACAAACGGAGAACGGGTAACACTGAGGGGCTTCCGGGCCCCCCCTTGAAGAGGGGGCTCCGCAACAACCCCCTGATTGGACCATACAGACAATCTCACCGTTGATCATGTCGTAACCGACATTGAAAGAGCTTGATAAGCCCACCATGAGCGACAGGGGACCTGGACTATCACCTATATACAGTCTTACGCGTTTATTAGTCGCAACGACATAGGTACTTTTGACACCGCCCCGTTCAATGAAAGAGCTCATGCGCCCACCATCAGCGACAGGGCCACCCTGGACTATCACCTATATACAGTCTACGTTTATAAGTCGCAACCGACGATTGCGTACTTTTGACACGCCCCGTTCAATGAAAGAGCTCATGCGCCCACCATCAGCGACAGGGCCACCCTGGACTATCACCTATTTACAGTCTCACCGTTGATATGGTCGCAACCGACATAGTCCTTTTGACACCACCCCGTTTCAATGAAAAGAGCTCATGCGCCACCATCAGCGAAAGGGCACCCTGGACTATCACCTATATACAGTCTCACCGATTATAGTCGCAACCGACATTGGTACTTTTGACACCGCCCCGTTCAATGAAAGAGCTCATGCGCCCACCATCAGCGACAGGGCCACCCTGGACTATCACCTATATACAGTCTCACCGTTTACATAGTCGCAACCGACATTCGTACTTTTGACACCGCCCCGTTCAATGAAAGAGCTCATGCGCCCACCATCAGCGACAGGGCCACCCTGGACTATCACCTATATACAGTCTCACCGTTTACTATAGTCGCAACGACATTTGGTACTTTTTGACACCGCCCCGTTCAATGAAGAGCTCATGCGCCCACCATCAGCGACAGGGCACCCTGGACATCACCTATATACAGTTCCACGTTTATATGGTCTGCCAACGTTGGTCATTTTTACATCGCCCTGTTCAATGAAAGAGCTCATGAGCCCACCATCAGCGACAGGGACCACCTGGACTATCACCTATATACAGTCTCACCGTTTATATGGTCGTGCCCAACGTTGTCATTTTTTACATCAGCCCACGCCCGTGTTCAATGAAAGAGCTCATGAGCCCACCATGAGCGACAGGGGCACCCTGGACTATCACACTTTTATTTACAGTCTCACCGTTTATATGGTCGTGCCCAACGCTTGGTCATTTTTTACATCGTCTCTGTTCAATGAAAGAGCTCATGAAGCCCACCCATCGAGCGAACAGGGCTACATACACGCCTCCTGCTTCTGTCCAAGGGACAATTGAGACTGCCCTTGCAGCTGCTCCTTTTGAGATTGCTGGCTGCATTACATCTGGTCGGTTGTTTGTGTGTGATGGATGGGACGGTGAGAGAGAGAGGTGTGAGATGAGGAGAGGAGGAGAGAGAGAGACGGAGAGAGAAGAGACGAGAGAGAGAGAGAGATGTCTTAGGATTCAGCAGACTCAATAGTTTGTTGGTGTGGGATCAAGGGAGGAGTAGGAGGGGAAGCGCTTGTGTGTGGTTGGTGGGTGGGTGGGCTGCAAACGGTACGGCTGGGATTCAGCAAAACCCTAAAACCCCTAAAGCTAGTGAGAAAATAAACTCATAGTCGGTTACATATCTTTCACATTAATTTCATTTTCACGATGGTACTGCCTCACGAAGGTTGGGATTCCCTGAGTCTAAGTGGCTGCTCCTGGGACTGTAAAGCCAGTGATTGTTTTTTCAAATTCGATAGTTGTTTCTTTACCTTTGGCCTAGCCTAGTTTAACCTTTTAGCCTAGTCCTGTAGCCCCTGTACCTTTTAGCCTAGTCAAGCAGAAGCCTAGCCAGCTAGTACCTTTTAGCCTCAGTCCAAGCCTAGCCTAGCCTTAGCACCTTTAGCCTTAGTCCAAAACCTAGCCAAGCCTAGCCTGTAGATACTTGTTAGCCTAGTCCAGGCTAGCCTAGTTACCTTTAGCCTAGTCCTTAGCCCTAGTAAACAACACACAACAGGATCACGAATCTGAGTCCGAACTACGGCACTCTGACTCCTTCGAGGTCTTGCACACAGGCCAAAAAAAAAAAAAAAAGCTAGTTAGACGCCTAATGAATGCCGCATCTGAAGAAAGTAATAGCTACGAAAAACGAAAAGAACCAAATGCTTCAGTAGTAACTCCGCCAAGCAGGACTATTTTGAAAGAAAACGGGCAACTCCAGGAAACTCTCTTACTATCAACTGGATCAAGCTCCAAAACCGCCAAATGGAAGATTGTCCTGTACCATTGGGACTTGATAACATGCTGCAGGGTGTGCCAAAGAAAATTCATCTCATGTTGAATATATTTAACACAAATGTTTCCTGAGGATCTAACGCCCAGAGGAACTTAAATGATCGTCGCCACAAAATCGCATCATCTCATCATTCAATGGCGTCATACTTCATCACCAGACATCATTCATCAATCAAATCATCATCATTAAATACATCACCTCATCAGTCACCATCATCACATCAATCATCATGAATCAGAATCATCAGCCAAGCACCAAGAAGCCACCAGCCACCAGCACCATCATCACACCTCAAGTCACATCATACAAGTACATCATCAATCAATCAATATCATTTTCATCATCAATCACCAACCATGCACCACACAGTCAAAAAAAAAAAATCAGCCATCCATTAGTCAAAATTCAAGTTATACAATCGATCATCATCATAACATCATTCATCATCATCATCATCATCTATTCATCATCATCATTATCATCATCATCACCACGCATCAACCCCATCAATCACATCATTATCATCATCATCATCATCATTCAGATCATCATCATCATCATCGATTCATCATCATCAACATCATCATTCATCATAGAATGTTCCGGATATACCATCGGGACTCGCATTGTGCTGTAAGTGTGTCATAAAGCAATCCACATATGAAAACCCAAAACACCACAAAAGTTGTCCGAAGAACTATACAGACTTGGACCATCATGCTTTGATCCCTTCTTCCCCCTTCCCCCTTCCCTTCCCATCCCCCCCTCCCATTTCCCCCTCCTCCTATCCCCCCCATCCTCACCAGCACTAACAAGCATGACACTACAAAACCTCCAGCACCGCGCTCCAAGGCTTACCCTGATACTTCATGTAGACCAGAGGGTCCTTCCAGTGTCCTTGTTGCTGTCCCCACCATCATAAGACCCTAGATAGAGCAAGGTGGCAGCCCCTGTCTTAGTGCCCATTTCTATCCTTCCCCCCCTCCCTCTCCCCCGCCCCCCCCCCCCCCCCCCTCCTCCACTAGCAGCACGAACCTTTCAGCACCACCGTCCCAAGGCTTACCCTGGATTGGCGATCGTAGTCATGAGGTCCTCAGTGTATTGTGCTCGTCCCCGACCATCAAAAGACATATATATATAGAAGGTGTAGGCGAGCCCAGTCTTTGTGCCATTTCATCCCTTCCCCCTCCCTCTCCCCCCCACCCCCCCCCCCCTCCTCACCAGCACTACAAACCTCAGCACCACTCAAGGCTTACCTGATGTACTCGTAGTTATGACCGGGTCCTCAGTGTCCGTTTTGCAGTCCCCACATCAAAATCCTGGATAGTAGAACATGGTGCCAATCTCTTGTGCTCATTTCATCCTTCCCCCCCTCCCTCTTCCCCCCCCCCCCCCCCCCCCCTACTCTACCAGCACTACAAACCTCTAGCACCACCTCCAAGCTTACCCTGATGTTAATCGTAGTCTATGAGGTCCTCAGTGGTCCGTGTTGTAAGCCCCCACCATCAAAGACCAGATGGAGAAGCGGCCCGCCCATCCGCTGCCTATAGACCGTATATGCATAGTTGCCCCGGTACCTTGACCTCCTGAGTAAACCAATTCACATGCGCTTATGTGGTGTGTGGTTGAGGTAGGCGTGTGTGGTGTGTATGGTGTTGGTGGCGTGTTGGGTAGTGTCGTAGTTACCAGTGCCTGCTGATTTCCTGAGTTCACAATACTATGTGGTGGGTGTATGAGGTGGTGGGTGTGTGTAGTGTGTTGATTAGTGTGGAATCGTGTGTGATGTCGTAGCCGGTACTTTGCTACGAACCTTGTTACTCTTGTAGTTACAAACATGGGGTGGCTGTTAATGGATGGTGCATTATGGTGGTTTAGTGTGTGTGGTGTTCGCTGGTATTGGTGTTAGTGTGCTGTAGTGTTGTCCCACTGTAGTGGGTAGTAATTAGTTCCAACCTCCTGATCACAATACATGTGGTCCTGGTGCGGTGTGTGAGGGTGTAGGTGGTGTGTTAGTGGTGTGGGTGTGCTGTGTGTGGTGGGGTAGTGGCGGTAGTTGCCTACCTGTGACCTCCTGAGTCATCAATTAAATGTGGGTTGGTGTATGGGTGGCGGTAGTGATGTTGTTGGTGTTAGTGTTTGTGTGCAGTACCTGTACCTGTCCTGAGTTCCAAATATAATGTGGGTGGTATTAGGTTGTGGGGGTGGTGGATGGTAGGTGGTGGTTGGTGTGGTTGTAAGCCATATTGCCTAGTTCCTGTGACCTCCTGAGTCCACAATAAATTGGGTGGGTAATGGTGGCGCGATAAGTGATGTGTGGTGTGTAGTGTGTTGTTGTTAAAGTTCCCAGTTACCCTTGTGACCTCCCTGAGTCCAAAATTATATGTGGGGGCGTATATGTGGGTGGTGGGTGGTCCGTGGATGGTA
>JAJSRW010000382.1:17500-46847 GCA_022414725.1 Microglena sp. YARC | reverse complement strand
TATCGAATATACAAATCCCACACCTGGTTAGATCTAGTTCAGTAAAGCTGCCATCACATGACCAAGATGACTGCACCAATAACCAATTCAGACCTGAAACTGTAATACGAACATAATCAAATCCACACCTGGATATCGACATATGAAGCGCCTATTATCATTGCAGTCGACCAAGTGACTAGAACTCCAATAACAATTTCAGACCTGGAAACTGAATACGACATATAAAATCCCACACCTAGAATCTGCCCACACACAGACGCCATCACCTTGACCCAGGTGATCTAGCATCCTCAATACAATCCAACCTGGAAACTGCAATACAAATATACAAAGCCCACACTCACGAAATCTGCATAAACGCCATTCACATGACACCATAGGTGACTGCACCTCAAACAATTCAGAACCGTGAATACTGAATACCGAATATAAAACATCCACTACCTGAATCTGCATAAAGCGCTCACACAATGGACAAGGTGACTGCACCTCAATCACAATATCAAGAACCTGGAAACTGAATACGAATAAAACATCTCATCACCTGGAATCTGCATAACTGAGCGCCACACTATGACCAAGTTGACTGCAACCTCAATACAATTCACGAACCTGGAACTGAAATACGTCAAATATTAAAATCCACACCGGAATTCTAGCATAACAAGCCCATCACTTAGATCTCTAAGGTGACTGCACCTACAGTTACAATTCAGGATCTGGAAACTGAATACGAATATAAACATCCACACCTGAATCTGCCAATAAAAGCGCATCAACTTGACCATATGGTGTACGCACCTCAATACAATCCAGAACCTGGAAACGTGAATACGAAATATTAAAATCCACACCTGAATCTGCATAAAGCGCCATCCACTATGACCAAGGTGACTGCAACCTCAAATGACAATTCAGACCTGGAGAACTTGAATACGAATATTAAAACTCCACACTGAATCATGTATAAGCGCACATCACAGACTCAAGTTACTCACCCATATTACAAATCAGACCTGGATACTGAACCTACACTTAAAAATCCACACCTGGAATCTGCACAAAAGCAGCCACTCACTTGACACAGTGGACTTTGCACCTCAATACAAATTCAGACTGGAAACTGAATATCACGAATATAAATCCACACTATGGAATCTGCCATAAAGCGCCATCACATGACCAAGGTTGACCTGTCACCTCAATACAATTCAAGACCTGGAAACTGAAGACGAACTAATAAACATCCACACTGGAATCGCATAAGCGCCATCACATGACCAAGTACTGCACCTCACGAATACAATTAGACCTCAAGCAGAATAACTGAATACGAAATTATAAAATCACACCTGGAATTGCATTAAAGCGGCCATCATTGACCAAGGTGAAGCACCAGTCATTACAATTCAAGACCTGGAATACTGAATATCGAATAAATAAAACCACACCTGGTAATCTGCATAAAGGCCATCACTTGACCAAGGTGACTGCGACCTAAATATCAATCTCCAGTACCCTGGAAACTGGAATACGAGATATAAAATCAACCCTGAGATCGTGCATAAAAGCGCCATCGACATGACAAGTGATCTGCACCTCAGATAGCATATTAGACCTGGAAACTGAATGAGAGAATAAAATCCACACTGGAATCTGCATATAAGCGCCATCACATGACCAAGGTGACTGCCGCATACAATTCAGACGATGGAACTGAATTACGATAAAAATCCCACACCTGGAATCTGCAATAAAGGCGCCATCACATTGACCAAGGTGACTGCAACTCAATACAATTCAGACCTGGAACTGAATATCTGGAATATGAAAAATGCACACTTGGAATCTGGCACAAATCGCCATCACTTGACAGGTGGACGTGCACTGCAATACAATTCAAGGACGCGTGGAAACTGAAATACAAATAATAAAACCACACCTGGAATCTGCATAACAGCGCCAGCAACATGGAGCAAGGGTGACTGCACCTCAATACAGAATTCAGACCGTGGGATAACTTGGAATACGAATATCAATCCACAACCTGGAATATGCATAAAGGCGCCATCACATGAACCAAGTGGCTATTAACTGCACAAAAACACTGCAGAGTCCTCACAACTCATACAACTTCCAAACCATACAAGTTCGACCTGCATAACAGAGAACCAAGGTGGCCACTCAATAATCACGATATACGGAATAAAATCCTGGAATCTGTCACACATCACTGAGTCCAATCTGCACCTCGAAGGGCGCCATCGACTGCATGAACCAAGTGCACCTCAATCTACAAATTCACGACTGAGCACGTCAATACAATCAGACGTGACCTGAAACTGACTGTACGAATATAATCCACACCTGGAATCTCAGCAAGATAAAGGCCATCTGAATCTGCCGCATCACATGACCAAGGTGATGCAGGACTGGAAACTGCAAATACAATTCAGACCTGGAAACGAAAACTGAATACCAGATATAAAATCCACACCTGAGAATGGCATGCATAAAGCGCTCATCAATGACCAAGGTGCTTGCACCTCGAATACGAGATTCAGAGCCTGGAAATGAATAACGAACTGATAAAATCCACACCTGGAATCTGCAAAAGCGCCATCACATGACAAGGTGACTGCACGTCAGATACAATTCAGACCTGGAAACTGAACTACGATATAAAATCCCACACCTGGAATCTGCACAAAGCGCCATCACTTGAACCAACGGTGACTGCACCCTCAAACAATTCAGACGCTGGAAACTGGAATCGAAGGAGTAAAAGTCCAACACCTGGAATCTGCATAAGAGCGCCATCACTTGACCAAGTTGATGCACCACCTCAGAACACAATTCAGGACCTGGAAACTGAATAGGCGCATATAAGATCCGACAGACCTGGAATCTGCATAGAAGGCGCCATCACACTGTTGACGCAAGGTGACTGGGCCTCCTCAATACAAATTCGACCGTGAACGTGAGACGAAATACGATATAAATCACATACCTGAAGTCTGCAGTAAAGCGCCATCACTATGATCCAAGGTGACTGCACCTCAATAACAATTCAGACCTGGATGATAAACTGAATACGAAGTTATTACTGGAATCTGATCCACGAATTGACAAGGTGAACTGCAGCCTCAAAATCTGCTGGATAAAAGCGAATAATATAAATCACACCATCCACATGACCAGGTGACTGACCTCAATACAACCAAGCCTGGAGTGACTGATCAATATAAAATTCCACATGCTGGAGATCTCAATCAACATGAAAGGTGACTGGCGGGCCTCATTCAGACGACTGGAAACTGAGAATACAGAATCATAATAATCCAGCACTCTCTGGAATCTGCATAAATAAAGCGACCTGGAATGTCATAGGTGTGACTCAATACAATTCAGACCTGAGAAACTGAATACGAATATAAAATCCACACCTGGAATCTGCATAAAGCGCCATCACATGACCAAGTGACTGCACCTCAATACAATTCAGACTAAATATAAAGACCCTAGAATATAAAACACCTGGAATCTGCATTAAAGCGCACTGACCGCAAACTCAATCCATCAGACCTGGAAACTGAATACTCACACTGGAATCTGCATAAAAGGCCATCACATGACCAAGGTGGACTGCACCTCAATACAATTCAGACCTGGAAACTGAATACGAATATAAAATCCACACCTGGAATCTGCATAAAGCGCCATCACATGACCAAGGTGACTCGCACCTCAATACAATTCAGACCTGGAAACTGAATACGAATATAAAATCCACACCTGGAATCTGCATAAAGCGCCATCACTTGACCAAGGTGACTGCACCTCAATACAATTCAGACCTGGAAACTGAATACAATATAAAAATCCACGCGCACCTGGAATCTGCATAAAGCCCATCACTATGACCAAGGTGACTGCCACCTCAATACAATTCAGACCTGGAAACTGAATTACGAATATAAAATCCACACTGGAACTGCATAAAGCGCCATCATTGAATCTTGCACCTCATAAAGACCGCCATCTGAAACAGACCAAGGTGACTGCACCTCAATACAAATTCAGACCTGAAAAAAACTGCAAATACAGGTGAATATAAAATACCACACCTGGAATCTGCATAAAGCGCCATCACTTGACCAAGGTGCACCTCAATACATTCAGAAACTGGAAACTGAATACATAATCAATACAATCACATGACCAAGTGACTGCACCTCAATACAGACTGGAAACTGAATACGAATATAAAATCCACACCTGGAATCTGCATAAAGCGCCAATCACTTGACCAAGAAACTGACTGCACCTTCAATACAATTCAGAACCTGGAAACTGAATACGAATATAAAATCCACACCTGGAATCTGCATGAAAGCGCCATCACATGAACCAAGGTGACTGCACCTCAATACAATTCAACCTGGAAACTGAATACGAATATAAAATCCACACCTGGAATCTGCATAAAGCGCCATCACATGACCAAGGTGACTGCACTCAATACAATTCAGACCTGGAAACTGAATACGAATATAAAATCCACACCTGGAATCTGCATAAAGCGCCATCACAGACCAAGGTGACTGCACCTCAATACAATTCAGACCTGGAAACTGAATACGAATATAAAATCCACACCTGGAATCTGCATAAAGCGCCATCAGGACATGACCAAGGTGGACTGCACCTCAATACAATTCAGACCTGGAAACTGAATACGAAATATAAAATCCACACCTGAATCTGCATAAAGGCGCCATCGACTTGACCAAGGTGACTGCACCTCAATACAATTCAGACCTGGAAACTGAATACAATATTAAAATCCACACCCTGGAATCTGCATAAAGCGCCATTCACTTGACCAAGGTGATCTGCACCTCAATACAATTCAGACCTGGAAACTGAATACGAATATAAAATCCACACCTGGAATCTGCATAAAGCGCCATCACTTGACCAAGGTGACTGCACCTCAATACAATTCAGACCTGGAAACTGAATACGAATATAAAATCCACACCTGGAATCTGCATAAAGCGCCATCACTTGACCAAGGTGACTGCACCTCAATACAATTCACGACCTGGAAACTGAATACGAATATAAAAATCCACACCTGGAATCTGCATAAAGCGCCATCAACTTGACCAAGGTGACTGCACCTCAATACAATTCAGACCTGGAAAACTGAATACGAATATAAAATCCACACCTGGAATCTGCATAAAGCGCCATCACATGACCAAAGGTGACTGCACCTCAATACAATTCAGACCTGGAAACTGAATACGAATATAAATCCACACCTGGAATCTGCATAAAGCGCCATCACATGACCAAGGTGACTGCACCTCAATACAATTCAGACCTGGAAACTGAATACGAATATAAAATCCACACCTGGAATCTGCATAAAGCGCCATCACTTGACCAAGGTGACTGCACCTCAATACAATTCAGACCTGGAAACTGAATACGAATATAAAATCCACACCTGGAATCTGCATAAAGCGCCATCACATGACCAAGGTGACTGCACCTCAATACAATTCAGACCTGGAAACTGAATACGAATATAAAATCCACACCTGGAATCTGCATAAAGCGCCATCACATGACCAAGGTGACTGCACCTCAATACAAATATTCAGACCTGAAACTGCAATACGAATCTGCCCATCACATGACCCAAGGTGACTGCACCTCAATACAATTCAGACCTGGAAACTGAATACGAATATAAAATCCACACCTGGAATCTGCATAAAGCGCCATCACTTGACCAAGGTGACTGCACCTGGAAACAATACAATTCACAACCTAAACGGAACCAAGGTGACTGCACCTCATATCAATTTTGGAAACCGAATACGAATATAAAATCCACACCTGGAATCTGCATAAAGCGGCCATCACTTTTGACCAAGGTGACTGCACCTCAATACAATTCAGACCTGGAAACTGAATACGAATATAAAATCCACACTGGAAATCTGCATAAACATCACTGACCAATTTCGCTGTAACTAGGTGACTGCACCTCAATACAATTCACCTCAATACAATTCAGACCTGGAACTGAATACGAATATAAAATCCACACCTGGAATCTGCATAAAGCGCCATCACTTGACCAAGGTGACTGCACCTCGAATACAATTCAGACCTGGAAACTGAATACGAATATAAAATCCACACTGGAATCTGCATAAAGCGCCATCACTTGACCAAGGTGACTGCACCTCAATACAATTCAGACCTGGAAACTGAATACGAATATAAAATCCACACCTGGAATCTGCATAAAGCGCCATCACTTGACCAAGGGTGACTGCACCTCAATACAATTCAGACCTGGAAACTGAATACGAATATAAAATCCACACCTGGAATCTGCATAAAGCGCCATCACTTGACAAGGTGACTGCACCTCAATACAATTCAGACCTGGAAACTGAATACGAATATAAAATCCACACCTGGAATCTGCATAAAGCGCCATCACTTGACCAAGGTGACTGCACCTCAATACAATTCAGACCTGGAAACTGAATACGAATATAAAATCCACACCTGAATCTGCAAAGCGCCATCACTGACCAAGGTGACTGCACCTCTTCATACAATTCAGAACCTGGAAACTGAATTACGAATATAAAATCCACACCTGGAATCTGCATAAAGCGCCATCACTTGACCAAGGTGACTGCACCTCAATACAATTCAGACCTGGAAACTGAATACGAATATAAAATCCACACCTGGAATCTGCATAAAGCGCCATCACATGACCAAGGTGACTGCACCTCAATACAATTCAGACCTGGAAACTGAATACGAATATAAATCCACACCTGGAATCTGCATAAAGCGCCATCCCACCAAGGTGACTGCACCTCAATACAATTCAGACCTGGAAACTGAATACGAATATAAAATCCACACCTGGAATCTGCATAAAGCGCCATCACATGACCAAGGTGACTGCACCTCAATACAATTCAGACCTGGAAACTGAATACGAATATAAAATCCACACCTGGAATCTGCATAAAGCGCCATCACATGACCAAGGTGACTGCACCTCAATACAATTCAGACCTGGAAACTGAATACGAATATAAAATCCACACCTGGAATCTGCATAAAGCGCCATTCACTTGACCAAGTGACTGCACCTCAATACAATTCAGACCTGGAAACTGAATACGAATATAAAATCCACACCTGGAATCTGCATAAAGCGCCATCACTTGACCAAGGTGACTGCACCTCAATACAATTCAGACCTGGAAACTGAATACGAATATAAAATCCACACCTGGAATCTGCATAAAGCGCCATCACTTGACCAAGGTGACTGCACCTCAATACAATTCCAGACCTGGAAACTGAATACGAATATAAAATCCACACCTGGAATCTGCATAAAGCGCCATCACATGACAAGGTGACTGCACCTCAATACAATTCAGACCTGGAAACTGAATACGAATATAAATCCACACCTGGAATCTGCATAAAGCGCCATCACATGACCAAGGTGACTGCACCTCAATACAATTCAGACCTGGAAACTGAATACGAATATAAAATCCACACCTGGAATCTGCATAAAGCGCCATCACATGACCAAGGGTGACTGCACCTCAATACAATTCAGACCTGGAAACTGAATACGGAATATAAAATCCACACCTGGAATCTGCATAAAGCGCCATCACATGACCAAGGGTGACTGCACCTCAATACAATTCAGACCTGGAAACTGAATACGAATATAAAATCCACACCTGGAATCTGCCACATAAAGCGCATCAACAGACCATAAAGGTGACTGCACCTCAATACAATTCAGACTGGAAATCTGAATTATCGAATATTAAAACCACACCTGGAATCTGCATAAAGCGCCATCACATGACCAAGTGGTGACTGCACCTCAATACAATTCAGGACCTGGAAACTGAATACGAATATAAAATCCACACCTGGAATCTGCACAAAGCGCCATCACTTGACCAAGGTGACTGCACCTCAATACAATTCAGACCTGGAAACTGAATACGAATATAAATCCACACCTGGAATCTGCATAAAGCGCCATCACATGACCAAGGTGACTGCACTCAATACAAGTCAGACCTGGAAACTGAATACGAATATAAAATCCACACCTGGAATCTGCAAAAAGCGCCATCACATGACCAAAGGTGACTGCACCTCAATACAATTCAGACCTGGCAAACTGAATACGAATATAAAAATCCACACCTGAATCTGCATAAAGCGCCATCACTTGACCTGACTGATTCAACTGGAAACTGAATACGAATATAAAATCCACACCTGGAATCTGCATAAAGCGCCATCACATGACCAAGGTGACTGCACCTCAATACAATTCAGACCTGGAAACTGAATACGAATATAAAATCCACACCTGGAATCTGCATAAAGCGCCATCACATGACCAAGGTGACTGCACTCCGCTATCAACTCCTTGGCTCCATCGTCTCGTACCAGCCACCTGGGGGGGTGGGTTTGGTCGGTTTGGGGGTCTCAGTTTGTGTGGGTTTGTGTTAGTGGGTTTGGGGGTCTCAGTTTGTGTGGGTTGGTGTTGGTGGGTTTTGGAGTCTCAGTTTGTGTAGGTTAGTGTTGGTGGGTTGGTGGGTTGGTGGGTTTGGGGGTTTCAGTTTGTGTGGGTTGGTGTTGGTGGGTTGGTGGGTTGATGGATTTGAGGGTTTCAGTCTGTGTGGGTTGATGCTGGTGATGGTGGGTTTGGGTTTGGTGGGTTTAGAGGGTTCAGTTTGTGTGGGTTGGTGCTGGTGTTGGTGGGTTTGGGTTTGATGTGGGTGGGTTTGGATTTGGTGTGTGTGGACTGCACTCAGCTATCAACTCCGTGGCTCCATCATCTGGTACAAGCCATCAGTGACTCGCGAGTCAATGATTAAATCTATCACGTGTACAATTGACGAAGGTTGATATCTATCTGTCTATCTATCTATCTATCTATCTGTCTATCTATCTATCTATCTATCTATCTGTCTATCTGTCTATCTATCTATCTATCTATCTATCTCTCTATCTATCTATCTATATGTATCAATCTATCTACATGTATAGCCACCCATCTATTCAGCCATCTATCTATCCATGTCTCTCTCCAGGGGAGGGGGGGGGGGGTGGGGGGGGGGGGCAGGAAGACAGATTTTGGATGGATCATCAAATACTGTGTCCAATTCAGATGAGAGTTAGAATTGTGGAAGTTTCAGACTAAGGGAGGGGGAAAATAAAGTTGAAAACAAGTTTTTACCCCCCCCCCCCTATAATGGGGGTCATTTGAAAGATCTTTTCATGCCCAATACTCATACACAATTATGCTCACTTTTCAAGCCCAATACTCGTACACAATTATGCTCACTTTTCAAGCCCAATACTCGTACACAATTATGCTCACATCTTTCAAGGGGTAGCCCAAACTTGGCTTACCGCCAAGTTAAGATTTGGGTCAAAACAACTTTGGGGACCTAAAACTTTCATGTTCACTTTTTTTTTTTACCCAAATAAAAAATACTTTATTTGGGTAAACAAAAAAGAGTTGTGATTGGATCCTGAGGATAAGCTCTATTGAAAGCAATGATAAGGTACGTTCCACACAACAACACACTTACACAACATACCCAACCCCCACGCACGCACACAACATACCCAACCCCAACCCCCATGCACACAATACAACATACCCAACCCCCACGCACCACAACACAACATACGCACCCCCACGCACACATCGCAACATACACAACAACACACATACACAACACAACATACTCAACCCCCACGCACACAACAACACACATACACAACACAACAAACCCAACTTCCGCGCACAACAACATACAACCCAAACCCCCCCACACATAACACAAGGTACCCAACCTCCACGCACACAACACAACAACACAACCCCCACGCACACATCACAACATACACAACCCCCAAGCACCTGTTGTTTGGGGATTCAGGTCATCAGTGCTTTTCTTTTGAAGCCCTTCCTATCACGGTTGGGCAAGTCCCTGTAGCCTATTTGGCCCACCCCTGGACTGTGGCATACATACATACATACATCTATATAAATAAAGAAATCATGGTCGTGGTCGTGGTGGTCGTGGTGGTGTCATCATCGCGTGCCCACGTGCCATGGGCGTGCGAAGTGTAACCGACTTGCAACCGGCTTTTCGAACACCCAACTCGCAACTCCCCGCCCAGCGGAATTTTCAAACACCAAAACCGCAGATGCGCTAAGCTAAGCGCGCGCGCTCATAGCATGTCCACAACTGCCTCTCATACTAACAATAAAGTTAGAATCAGAGTGCAAGAAATTTAGAATCAGAACATCCTCTCCTCGGAGGTCATCAGCTGACCCTCATGCGGCTTGGCATGGCGCTCGGAATAATAGCTTTCAGTTCTTCACCGAGAATGCGACCATGATGCATGGCAACGGTCCTAATGGACAGGAGGGCCCGCTACACCGCCAGCCAGCGCTCAAATCGAGTTTGCCTGAGCAAGGAAGACAAGGACATAGCCAACAAGCGCAAGCGTCGACGTGATGCCCACGCTGCCCGAGCCGAGGAGCTACGTCATGCTGATAATCTCGCAAGGAGTCAGGAACGAGCTACCGTCCCTGAGGAGGAACACGAAGCTGGTAACCAAGCCAGGTGCGAAGACTATGCTGCCCAGCCTGAGGAGTTACGCCAGGCTCGTAATCAAGCCGGACCTTCAGATCGTCATGCTTTTTTCACCGTCTGTGAGCGTTGCCACCATTCATCTCACGCATGCGCACTTTTGCCATGCCATGGCATCACATTCGTCATGATTGTCATCCAGTTGTTGCGATTGATTAACTTTCTTCAGATCGCCATGGCCATTCCGTCCCCCTGCACACTCTGGCGCTTGCCGCGCTCATCCATCTCTGCAAGCTCTTTTCGTGTATCGTGAAGTACGTTGCTGCGCTTTTTGCTGTTCTGAGTGTTGACCGAGTATCGAGTGGGGCACTGCACGAGAAGACGAAGCTGCAGGTTTGTAGCCATGCAATTGCACCGCTTCGGTGTTCTCCGGGTGATCGGAATCTGAGCGTTCGCAATGTTGGTAGATTCAAAGCTCAGTGGGGCCCTCTTTCTGCACGATTGAATCCCACAGGGGGAAGTGAAGGGTACGGGGTAGGGAGAAGAATATTGTGTATGCGTATTGGTGGTTAGGGGGAGGGAGGGTGGTGGGGGGTAAGGTGAGAGAAAGAGAGTGTGTGTGGATGGGTTGGGTGAGGGGTAGGGAGTGGTCAGGATGGGGGGGGCGGGGGATGGTATGTGTGAATGAGAGGGTGGGAGGCTACAGCTGAAGCAGAAAGGGAATAGGTCGGGAGAAGAGGGTGTGTGTCTGTGGGTTTGGGGGGAGAGGCAGGGAGTGTCGAGCGAGGGCGAGATAGCTGATATCTTAAATGTGTGTAAGGAGAGAGGGGGGGGGGGGATACAAGTGCGTTACTCGTTCTGTAACCCAGACCAGACTAGGACCCATGGCCTGGGTGGGTGGGTGGGGGTGGGGGGTGGCCACCGGCCACACGGGCTACCGTACTAGTACATACATACGTACATGCATACCTACGTATGTGGACCATGTTGCATGTGGACAGCAATCGACCACCTTGGAATGTCAGCACCTATGTATGGCAACAACACACATCCACAACACAACTTACCCAACCCCCACGCACCTATGTATGTGGACCTTGTTGTTGCATGTGGATAGCAATCGACCACCTTGGAATGTCAGCACCTGGTAGACCGCTCCTTTTGCCTCCCTCTCAGCTACAATTGTCAGCTACGAGCAGGAAACAGGCTTGTTAGATGAAGCGAGTCCCCGCCATGTTTTAAGGGTCTAGGGTTGAAGATACCAGGTTTAGGGTTTAGGGTTCATGATATCAGGCATGTGCAGAAGAGTGTCATGATTCGCAGCATTCTGTCAGTCGGGAAGGCAGATGGTCAGTCAGTCAGTCAGTCATTTGGCCAGTCTGTCAGTCAGTCAGTCAGTCAGGCAGATGGTCAGCTAGACAGTAAAGCAGGCAGATGGTCAGTCAGTCAGTCAGTCAGTCAGTCAGTCAGTCAGTCAGTCAGTCGGTCAGTCAGTCCGTCAGTCCGTCAGTCTGCCAGTCAATCAGCCAGTCAGTCAAACAGCCAGTCTGTCAGTCAGTCGGTCGGTCAGTCAGTCAGTCAGTTAGTCAATCGGCCAGTCTGTCAGCCAGTCAGTCAATCAACCAGTCAGTTAGTCAGTCAGCCAGCCAGTCAGTCAGGAAGGCAGATGGCCAGTCAGCCAGCCAGTCAGGCAAGCAGGCAGATGGTCAGTTAGGCAGATTGCTAGTCAGTCCTTCTCTACTTATTGAGCCACGCCATAAATCCCAGATGAGATGATGATTTAATTATGTTATACAATTAAATGATCACTGTCGCACGAACTCAGGGCCCCCGTCTGAAAACCGATCGTTTGGGATGCAGTTCATCAGTGATTTTCTTTTGAAACCCTTCATACACAGTTGAGCAAGTCCCTTTAGCCTATTTGGCCTACCCCTGGACTTTAACATACCATTTGGCCTACCCCTAGACATACCCCTGGACTTACAGACATACCATTTGGCCTACCCCTGACAATACTATTTGGCCTACCCCTTTACAATACTGACATACCATTCCAATGTGACTCACCTTGTTCCCTCCTTCTAGCTGCACAACAAGGATCCGCCCCCTAGTGGGCTCGGCTTCCTCCGGATTCACGAAAGCTGTGCCCACAACATAGTAGTGGTTGGGGTCTTCGCCCAACTGCATGCATGCATGGAAGTGTGTGCGTGTGTGGGGTGGGGGGGGAGTGTTTTGTGTGTTTCTGGGGTGGGGGGGAGTTTTTTGTGTGTGTGTATGGGGTGGGGGGAGTGTGTTTTTGTGCGTGTGTGTGGGGTGGGGTGTGGGGTGGGGGTGAATGGGCAAACGGGCTGAAGATTGGTGGTTGGAAGAGGGGGTCACCATCACCTATTTTGCTGCAGAGAACTCCCACAACCTGCATGTATGTGTAAAACCCTGCAGCCCCCCCAATTCTGAGAACCCCCTTGAAGTACCCTGCAGCCCCCCATATTATGAGAACCCCCTTGAAGTACCCTGCAGCCCCCCATATTATGAGAACCCCCTTGAAGTACCCTGCAGCCCCCCTAATTCTGAGAACCCCCCTTGAAGTACCCCGCACCCCCCAAATTCTGAGAACCCCCCTTGAAGTACCCTGCAGCCCCCAGAATTCTGAGAACCCCTCATGAAGTACCCTGCAGCCCCCCCAATTCTGAGAACCACCTTGGAGCACCTTGCAGCCCCCTAAATTCTGAGAACCACCTTTTGGAACCCTACAGCCCCCCCAATTCTGAGAACCCCCTTGAAGCGCCCTGCAGCCCCCCCAAATTATGAGAACCCCCTTGAAGTACCTTGCAACATAAAGCCAACTATGAGAGCTATCTGGTCATCCAAAATCAAAATGTAACAAGTCCTATGCAGCCTCGCAAGCGATGCGGAAAATTGGCGGAGTGTGTTGGCAACGGAACGAAAGGTGGCAACGATGGAGCTGACCGAAGCAAGTTAGTTACGCGACCGTTGGATGACGTGTCAGGCTTCAAGAATAATTTCGGTCGGACGGACAAATTGGTGAACATGGGGGCTCCCGCCCCCTTGAAGAGGGGGCTCCGCCAAAAACAAGCCCAGTGTCTCCCATGCTTCATGGGTGAGCCTCCCCCCCCCCCCCCCAAACACACACGCACAGAACTGAACCCCAACAACTAAAAAACCTCATTCTGAGAACCAGCATGTTTTAAAGGGTTTAAAGGGTGTAAAGGGTGCCTGTGGGTGTAAAGGGTGTAAAGGGTACCTGCCTGTGGGTGTAAAGGGTGGTAGGAAATGTGCACAGCCCTTACCGGGGTGGCCATTTGAATATTGAGTACTTTGAAGGGAGGTACGGGGTGGATGGATCAAATGAAAGGATCCCACCACTTGAGGTTGATTTAATTATATTGTAGAATTAAATGATCGCTGTAGCACGAACTCAAGGCCCCCGTCGGTAAAATGATTGTTGAGGGTTCAGTTTATCAGTGCTTTTTCATTTTATAGCCTATTGTCACGATTGGGCAAGTCCCTTTAGCCTCTTTGGACTCTCCCTGGATTGTAACATAAATACACATATACAAACTGCATACATACATACATACATACACACTACATACATACATACATACATACACACTACATACATACATACATACACACTACATACATACACACGAAGTACTGCAACACAGCAACTCACCTGTGTAATGTAATGATAACGCCTGGTGGGGCGTGGTATTAAGGAAGCCCCGTCTTTCGCCGGTAGGGAACGGCCTGCTACTTTACCTGGACAAAGCTACCATGGCGGTTGACAGCGACCGCAAACACTAAATTACATCCACGAGGACTGCCAGCAACTGACCTGTGTAATGATAACGCCTGGTGGGGCGTGGTGTTAAGGGAGCCCGTCGTACGCGGGTAGGGAGCGGTCTCCTACCTCAACTGGACAAGCCACCATCGCGGTTGACGACGACCTGCAACGCCAAGAGCGACCAAAGGGGGAGTCGACCCCCCGACTCTTCGTCCTCAAGCAATCTGGTCTACCACTAGACCATTGTATATCACTGAAAGGGGCTAACTGACCTGTGTAGAGCATATGGAAGAACACAACTCCATGGGCTCCAAAGGGAGAGATGCCACAATGTCAAAGGTCTGGTCATCCAGGACTCGTAGGAAGCTAACTTCCTCATCAATTGCCTGCAGGTTGACAAAAGGCAGGTTCAGGTTTGGGTGCAGAAAGGCAGGGACAGGCTCAGGTGCAGGTGCAGAAAGAGAGGGACAGGTACAGGTTCACAGAAGGCACGTGCAAGTTCGGGTTCAGGTGCAGAAAGGCAGGGACAGGTTCGGGTTCAGGTGCAGAAAGGCAGGGACAGGTTCGGGTTCAGGTGCAGAAAGGCAGGGACAGGTTCGGGTTCAGGTGCAGAAAGGCAGGGACAGGTTCGGGTTCAGGTGCAGAAAGGCAGGGACAGGTTCGGGTTCAGGTGCAGAAAGGCAGGGACAGGTTCAGGTGCAGAAGGCACAGGCAGGTACAGGTGCAGGTTGACAGAAGGCAGGTTCAGGTTTGGGTGCAGAAAGGCAGGGACAGGTTCAGGTTCAGGTGCAGAAAGAGAGGTTCAGGTTCAGGTACACAGAAGGCACAGGCAGGTACAGGTGCAGGTGCACAGAAGGCACGTGCAGGTGCAGGTGCAGAAGGCACAGACATGTGCAGGTTAACAGAAGGCATGTGCAAGTTCGGGTTCAGGTGCAGAAAGAGAGGTTCAGGTGCTTAAGGCACAGGCAGGTACAGGTGCAGGTGCACAGAAGGCACGTGCAGGTGCAGGTGCAGAAGGCACAGACAGGTGCAGGTTAACAGAAGGCACGTGCAAGTTCGGGTTCAGGTGCAGAAAGAGAGGTTCAGGTGCAGAAGGCACAGGCAGGTACAGGTGCAGGTGCACAGAAGGCACGTGCAGGTGCAGGTGCAGAAGGCACAGACAGGTGCAGGTTAACAGAAGGCACGTGCAAGTTCGGGTTCAGGTGCAGAAAGAGAGGTTCAGGTGCAGAAGGCACAGGCAGGTACAGGTGCAGGTGCACAGAAGGCACGTGCAGGTGCAGGTGCAGAAGGCACAGACAGGTGCAGGTTAACAGAAGGCACGTGCAAGTTCGGGTTCAGGTGCAGAAAGAGAGGTTCAGGTGCAAAAGGCACAGGCAGGTACAGGTGCAGGTGCACAGAAGGCACGTGCAGGTGCAGGTGCAGAAGGCACAGACAGGTGCAGGTTAACAGAAGGCACGTGCAAGTTCCGGTTCAGGTGCAGAAAGAGAGGTTCAGGTGCAGAAGGCACAGGCAGGTACAGGTGCAGGTGCACAGAAGGCACGTGCAGGTGCAGGTGCAGAAGGCACAGACAGGTGCAGGTTAACAGAAGGCACGTGCAAGTTCCGGTTCAGGTGCAGAAAGAGAGGTTCAGGTGCAGAAGGCACAGGCAGGTACAGGTGCAGGTGCACAGAAGGCACGTGCAGGTGCAGGTGCAGAAGGCACAGACAGGTGCAGGTTAACAGAAGGCACGTGCAAGTTCGGGTTCAGGTGCAGAAAGAGAGGTTCAGGTTCAAAAGGCACAGGCAGGTACAGGTGCAGGTGCACAGAAGGCACGTGCAGGTGCAGAAGGCACAGACAGGTGCAGGTTAACAGAAGGCACGTGCAAGTTCGGGTTCAGGTGCAGAAAGAGAGGTTTCAGGTGCAAAGGCACAGGCAGGTACAGGTGCAGGTGCACAGAAGGCACGTGCAGGTGCAGGTGCAGAAGGCACAGACAGGTGCAGGTTAACAGAAGGCACGTGCAAGTTCCGGTTCAGGTGCAGAAAGAGAGGTTCAGGTGCAGAAGGCACAGGCAGGTACAGGTGCAGGTGCGCAGAAGGCACGTGCAGGTGCAGGTGCAGAAGGCACAGACAGGTGCAGGTTAACAGAAGGCACGTGCAAGTTCCGGTTCAGGTGCAGAAAGAGAGGTTCAGGTGCAGAAGGCACAGGCAGGTACAGGTGCAGGTGCGCAGAAGGCACGTGCAGGTGCAGAAGGCACAGACAGGTGCAGGTTAACAGAAGGCACGTGCAAGTTCGGGTTCAGGTGCAGAAAGAGAGGTTCAGGTGCAAAAGGCACAGGCAGGTACAGGTGCAGGTGCACAGAAGGCACGTGCAGGTGCAGGTGCAGAAGGCACAGACAGGTGCAGGTTAACAGAAGGCACGTGCAAGTTCGGGTTCAGGTGCAGAAAGAGAGGTTCAGGTGCAGAAGGCACAGGCAGGTAAAGGTGCAGGTGCACAGAAGGCACGTGCAGGTGCAGGTGCAGAAGGCACAGACAGGTGCAGGTTAACAGAAGGCACGTGCAAGTTCGGGTTCAGGTGCAGAAAGAGAGGTTCAGGTGCAAAGGCACAGGCAGGTACAGGTGCAGGTGCACAGAAGGCACGTGCAGGTGCAGGTGCAGAAGGCACAGACAGGTGCAGGTTAACAGAAGGCACGTGCAAGTTCGGGTTCAGGTGCAGAAAGAGAGGTTCAGGTGCAGAAGGCACAGGCAGGTACAGGTGCAGGTGCACAGAAGGCACGTGCAGGTGCAGGTGCAGAAGGCACAGACAGGTGCAGGTTTAACAGAAGGCACGTGCAAGTTCGGGTTCAGGTGCAGAAAGAGAGGTTCAGGTGCAGAAGGCACAGGCAGGTACAGGTGCAGGTGCACAGAAGGACGTGCAGGTGCAGGTGCAGAAGGCACAGACAGGTGCAGGTTAACAGAAGGCACGTGCAAGTTCGGGTTCAGGTGCAGAAAGAGAGGTTCAGGTGAGAAGGCACAGGCAGGTACAGGTGCAGGTGCACAGAAGGCACGTGCAGGTGCAGGTGCAGAAGGCACAGACAGGTGCAGGTTAACAGAAGGCACGTGCAAGTTCGGGTTCAGGTGCAGAAAGAGAGGTTCAGGTGCAGAAGGCACAGGCAGGTACAGGTGCAGGTGCACAGAAGGCACGTGCAGGTGCAGGTGCAGAAGGCACAGACAGGTGCAGGTTAACAGAAGGCACGTGCAAGTTCGGGTTCAGGTGCAGAAAGAGAGGTTCAGGTGCAGAAGGCACAGGCAGGTACAGGTGCAGGTGCACAGAAGGCACGTGCAGGTGCAGGTGCAGAAGGCACAGACAGGTGCAGGTTAACAGAAGGCACGTGCAAGTTCGGGTTCAGGTGCAGAAAGAGAGGTTCAGGTGCAGAAGGCACAGGCAGGTACAGGTGCAGGTGCACAGAAGGCACGTGCAGGTGCAGGTGCAGAAGGCACAGACAGGTGCAGGTTAACAGAAGGCACGTGCAAGTTCGGGTTCAGGTGCAGAAAGAGAGGTTCAGGTGCAGAAGGCACAGGCAGGTACAGGTGCAGGTGCACAGAAGGCACGTGCAGGTGCAGGTGCAGAAGGCACAGACAGGTGCAGGTTAACAGAAGGCACGTGCAAGTTCGGGTTCAGGTGCAGAAAGAGAGGTTCAGGTGCAGAAGGCACAGGCAGGTAACAGGTGCAGGTGCACAGAAGGCACGTGCAGGTGCAGGTGCAGAAGGCACAGACAGGTGCAGGTTAACAGAAGGCACGTGCAAGTTCGGGTTCAGGTGCAGAAAGAGAGGTTCAGGTGCAGAAGGCACAGGCAGGTACAGGTGCAGGTGCACAGAAGGCACGTGCAGGTGCAGGTGCAGAAGGCACAGACAGGTGCTGGTTAACAGAAGGCACGTGCAAGTTCGGGTTCAGGTGCAGAAAGAGAGGTTCAGGTGCAGAAGGCACAGGCAGGTACAGGTGCAGGTGCACAGAAGGCACGTGCAGGTTCAGGTGCAGAAGGCACAGACAGGTGCAGGTTAACAGAAGGCACGTGCAAGTTCGGGTTCAGGTGCAGAAAGAGAGGTTCAGGTGCAGAAGGCACAGGCAGGTACAGGTGCAGGTGCACAGAAGGCACGTGCAGGTGCAGGTGCAGAAGGCACAGACAGGTGCAGGTTAACAGAAGGCACGTGCAAGTTCGGGTTCAGGTGCAGAAAGAGAGGTTCAGGTGCAGAAGGCACAGGCAGGTACAGGTGCAGGTGCACAGAAGGCACGTGCAGGTGCAGGTGCAGAAGGCACAGACATGTGCAGGTTAACAGAAGGCACGTGCAAGTTCCGGTTCAGGTGCAGAAAGAGAGGTTCAGGTGCAGAAGGCACAGGCAGGTACAGGTGCAGGTGCACAGAGGGCACCTGCAGGTGCAGGTGCAGGTGCAGAAGGCACAGACATGTGCAGGTTAACAGAAGGCACGAGCAAGTTCGAGTTCAGGTGCAGAAAGGCAGGGACAGGTTCAGGTTCAGGTGCAGAAAGAGAGGTTCAGGTTCAGCACAAGGTTTTGGAGCCCGACTGCGCGATTGGCACCATTTTTAAACACCCTCTGGGCACAGTTTTTCAGTTGAGTCAAAAGCGCAACCCAAAAGGAGGTTGTTGCGACATAAGTATAACTTAGAATGACAAATGTAGTACAAAATGTAGTACCCTAACAGTCGGTGCTCAGAACCTATGGTTCAGTGGCAGAGCAAAGGGGAAATATCGAGGCAGGTGCGGGATTCGAACCCCCTTGAGTGCGCTTGGGCCCGACCGGCACGGTAACTGGTATCTACATGCAATGTTGGCTCGAGCAGCGCATACTTACGATCCGGTTCCCTTAATCCCGCTAGGCACATCCTTAGAGGTGTAAATTTGATGTTTAAATTTTCATTTAGAACCATAACAGTAGGTGCTCATCTACTGGATACAGCTCAGTTTAGTTTGGTTTACTTAGCTAGGCTTATTTGGGTACCCCAGGCACCTGAACCCCAGGCAATTTGGGTATCCCAGGCATCTAACCCCCAGGCATTCTGAACCCCAGGCTTCCTGAACCCCAAGCTTCCTGAACCCCATGCTTCCTGAGCACCAGTAGCCTGAACCCCAAGCAATTTGGGTACCCCAGACACCTGACCCCCAGGCTTCCTACACCCCATGCACCTTAACCCCAGGCTTCCTGAACCTCAGGCTTCCTGAACCCCAGGCAACACCAGGCAATTTGGGTACCCCAGGCATCTGAACAAAGAAACTATAATACTGTGGTCGCACCGATTTTCCAACTGTCAGTACTCCAAATGATTTGGTGGCCTCCTGGTGAGCTATGCGACGGGGCTGCTCGTGTAGCGGGACCTGGGTGTGACGGGTGAAGCAGAGGGTGATTCAGGGTGAAGCAGGAAGAAGGGTAAAGGGTTGAGGTGAGGTTCAGGAAGAAGGGTGACGGGTGAAGCAGAGGGCGATTCAGGGTGAAGCAGGAAGAAGGGTGAAGGGTGATTCAGGAAGAAGGGGAAGGTTCCTGGTGAGCTATGCGACGGGGCTGCTCGTGTAGCGGGACCTGGAGGAGAAGCAAAGGGTGTTTCAGGGTTAAGGGAAAACAGGAAGAAGGGTGAGATGTGCGACAGGGCTGCTCGTGTAGCGGGACCTGGGGATCAGCTAGAGTGGGTGGGAGGGATAGGGATGTCTGGGGTATGGCACCTGGCAATGCGACACAGGTACTGGTGTGTGTGTGGTGGTAGTGGGTGGGGGGTGGGGTGGGGGGGGGCTTTCCTGGTAAGCTATGCGACGGGGTTGCTAGTGTAGCGGGACCTGGGGGTCAAGCTAAGGGCGATGCAGGGTGAAGGGCAGAGCAGGAAGAAGGGTGAAGGGTGGGATTCAGGAAGAAGGGTGAAGGGTGAAGCAGGAAGAAGGGTGGGATTCAGGAAGAAGGGTGAAGGGTGGTGCAGGAAGCAGGAAGAAGGGTGAAGGGTGGGATTCAGGAAGAAGGGTGAAGGGTGGTGCAGGAAGCAGGAAGAAGGGTGAAGGGTGGTGCAGGAAGAAGGGTGAAGGGTGGGATTCAGGAAGAAGGGTGAAGGGTGAGGTAAAGGGTGATTCAGAAGACATCTCATGTATTCTCTAGTCCAGGGGTGGCCTACTAGGGAAAAGGACATCCACAACCAAGTAAAAACGAGAAACATTCCAAGATTAACAGGAGGGGCTAATAGAGTGGTTCAGAGGACGCATAGTATCTGCCGAAATTATGAAGATAAACCATTATCTGCTGAAATTATGAAAATAAACCATTATCTCCATAGGTGCCTAAGTCCGAAAACGCCCCAAGTCGATACAAGAATGTGATACAGAGCCGTACATGGCCCAAACTGCTCGGAATTGAATTCTGTCAGGCTCATATTGTTCGCGACGGTGTCATCTATACGCGCAGCTACTTTTCGTGCGCATTCGCATCTGGTCGCGAGCAGCCTTGTTCGGCAGGCCGATGGCAGTACATCAGATGTGCGATAATTAGTGATACAAATCCAGATCTCATCAGATACGAGGCCGCGCGAGCTATTCCAAAGAAAGGTACCTCGGGACAAAAGGCTTATTGAACCCCTATTACAAGGTCGGAGGCTGCGCTTCAGCCTTGGCCTCGGAATCTACTGAAATAGCTGTACATCTCAAGATTTCACCTCCCTGTGGCCTACCACACCATGGCTCAGGATTAGGGTGTGTTCTCAATGATCTACCCCAAATCAAAAACTGAGCTCAGATGTGAATGTTAGAAGACAAATAAAAAAAATGTTTTTTGAATCTATTTTCAAAACATATTTGAATTTTGAATTTTCGACAAAATTTTGGCAATTTTTTTTGACAAAAAATAAAAAGTTGTTCTGCATCCTATATCTTGAGATAGAGCAAAACCGAGGCCCAAAAATGTTTCAATTGAGGCTGTGCAACTCTGACCTAGACTTAGGACACCCACGAAATGTAAATAATCAGTGTTTTGGGGGTCTGTACTCTACTGTACTGCCTGTGTACTGCCTTCCAAGACCTTCCGTAATAACTACTGGTAGGGAAAGACGTTACACAACATTTGTACCCAGTGTTCTTTTAAAATGGCTTGTTTCGGTCGAGATACGCTCCGTATCACTTCTTACGTAAAACCCGTATCGACTTAGGGAACCCCATAGTAACAAATTAGCATGTTTCACTTGACCTGGTCCCCACCATTTGAGAAAACCCAAATCCGAGTATTTGTGTGTTGAACTGATGTGGTTGGGCAACTTATTAGCAAAAAATCTTTGTTTTTGGACTTGAGGGCATAGGCTCAATCCATCCGTATCACCCAGGGTCTGACTTAGGCACCTATGGAGATAGCTGCTGTAATTATGAAAATAAACCAACACTTATGAAGATAAACAATTCTGGAGATAAACCAAGGCACTGACTCAATGTGGCTCAGGCATCAGAGGCCTGTTAGAATGGGTGGGAGGGATAGGGGAGTCTGGGGTATGGCATCTGGCAGTGCGGACAAGGTACTAGTGTGTGTGTGTGTGTGTGTGTGTGTGTGTGTGTGATGGTGGTGGTGGTGGGGGGGGGGGGGGGGGGGTATGGGGTACGGCATCTGGCAGTGTGACACATCATCTATATGCACTCACACGCACACATGCACAACAAGCACTACTCACAGTTCTGATGTGGAGCTTCTGGATCTCATCTACTGTGCCGATGGTGAGGGAGCTCTCTTTAGCTATGGCCAGGGAGTCTGGGAAGGAGGAGCTATTGAAAGAGGCCATGAAGTTGACCTGCAGATAGAGCAGGTGTGCGCTTGGTTCTGGTAGCAGCAGCAGTAGCAGTAGTGGTGGAAGTAGAGAAGTAGTAGTAGTAGTAGTAGTAGTAGTAGTAGTGGAAGTGGTGGTGGTGGTATAAGTAGTAGTACTAGTACTAGTACTAGTAGTAGTAGTAGTAGTAGTCGTAGTAGTAGCAATAGTGATGGTGGTGGTATTGAAAGAGGCCATGAAGTTGACCTGCATATATAGCAGGTGTGCGCTTGGTCCTGGTAGTAGTTGTGGTACAGTAGCAGTAGCAGTAGTATTAGCAGCAGCAGCAGCAGTAGTAGTAGTAGTGGTGATGGTAGTAGTAGTAGTAGTTGCTTATGGTGGTCCTGGTGGTGGTGATAATAATGATGATGGAGTTGTGGAGGGAGTGGGGGTTCAGATGGTGGTAGGCGTGGGGTATGTTGCCGGGTAATTCCATTGACCAAAGTGGCTAGCGCTTTCGCGAACTTGAAGAGAAAAAACTGCGACTTGTAGTGCAAAAAGCGCAAAAAATACTTGCTGCGCCCACAGGGGGTTGCAAAAGACTGCGCGATAAGCGCAGTGGGGCTCAAAAAGGCAGCGCGCCAGTGCGCATAAGCTCGCGCTTGGAAGTACCCTGGTATATTGTTTGTTTGCTCCCCCATATACCTCCCATCTTGTTTTGTGTTCTTACTAAGCGCATCTTGCCCGATCAAATCATCTCCCCCCCACCAGGGTACTACTTCTTGCCAAACTGGTCAGCGCTTACAGCGCACAAACGTCAAATTGGCCAGCGATTTTTAATGCAAAAAGCGCAAAAACAGCGCGCTGCGCCCACAGGGGGTTGAAAAAACTGTGCGAAACGCGCAGAGGGGCTCGTGAAGGCAGCGCAGCACCGTGCTATTTAGTTGTACCCTGCCCCCCACCCCACCCACCCAACACAAGCATCTCACCCATCGCCTCTCCCCATAACCGCCACCCCCGATCAACAGTCCACTCCCCCCCCCCCCCCCCCCCCATCACCCGCTGTCCCCGATCACCGTCGCCTATCCCATCACCGCTGCCCCCGATCAACCACCCCTCTCCCCATCACCGCCGCCCTGATCACCCGTCCATCTCCCCCCCCCCCCCCACACACACACACACACATCATCCGCCGCCTCTCACCACATCCTCATTGAGGTTGGAGAACACAAGCTTCTTATTGCTTGAGTAAATTGATGGTGGGGCGATCTGAAGCTGCGAATGCATTGACCGTTCCATTGAATCTACACGTTTTAATGATCTTTCTAATCACATCTCGCCATTCGAATCACCTCCCCCCCCCCCTCCCCCTCATCCGCTGCCCCTGATCACCCGTCGCCCTCTCACCTCATCCTCGTTGAGATTGGAGAACACAAGCTTCTTATTGCTTGAGTAAATGATGGTGGGGCGATCTGACGCTGCGAATGCATTGACTGTTCCATTGAATCTGAATGTCTTTAGTTGGATGGGCTTGGTCCCAAGCATGATTCTCTTTCGGTCCGACAGGGCACCAGTGTTGCCATCCATGCGCCAGCTCAGCAACTGGCCGTCTCCCATGCCAGCCAAGCAGTAGGGGAGGCCCTCGAACACGTTCATTAGGACACTGGCAGTGGGTAGGGGAGGAGGTTTGGGTGAGGGAAGGGGAGGAGAGGGAAGAGGAGGAGAGGGAAGAGGAGGAGAGGGAAGGGGAGGAGAGGGAAGGGGAGGAGGTAGGGGTGGGGGACGGGGAGGAGGTTGGGTAGGGGAGGAGGTTGGGGTGAGGGAAGAAGAGGGAAGGGGAGGAGGTTGGGCAGGGGAAAGAGGAAGGGGAGGAGGTAGGGGTGAGGGAATAGGAGGAGAGGAGTGGGAAGGAGGTTGGGTAGGGGAGAGAGGAAGGGGAGGAGGCAGGGGTGAGGGAAAAGGAGTAGGTAGGGGTGAGGGAAGGGAGGGGAGGGGAGGGGAGGAGGTTGGGTAGGGGAGAGAGGAAGGTGAGGGGTTGGGGTGAGGGAAGGGGAGGAGGCTGGGTAGGGAAAGGAGTCAAGGAATGAGGTAGGGGTGAGGGAAGGTGAGAAGGGAAAGGTGAGAAGGGAAAGGTGAGAAGGCAGATATCCTCACTTATGTTGCCAGCTGTTTCATGGTGTAAAACATGTTGCCAGCTGTTTCATGGTGTAAAACATGTTGCCAGCTGTTTCATGGTGTAAAACATTTTTCAATTGTTCATGCTCTCGCTGAAGCTCACCAGGGTCATGTCGCCATTGGTGTGCTGCAGAAGTGGGAGAAGAGGGAGCGTGATGACAAGGGCAGGCAGATATGGGATCAGGATAGACTACCCAACCGGGTACTTCAAATGGCCAAATTGGCCGCGCTTTCAGCGCACTTGAAAACAAAAAACTGCGCTTTGTAGTGCAAAAAGCGCAAAAATTACTTGCAGCGCCCACAAGGGGTTGCAAAAAACTGCGCTTAAAGCGCAGAGGGGGTCAAAAAGTCAGCGCTCAAAAGCGCGCGCTTTGAATTACCCTGAACCCAACCCAACCTCCACCGGACATCCCTTTCACACACCAACCTCATACCCTACCCTATCCCATGCTCCACTGGGGGGGGGGGGAGGGGGGGGGGGGGGTATGATGAAGGAGGGCTTTCCCACAAACTGTGAGGGACAACCTCACTGCCTAGCTGCTCCTTAGCAATAGACTCCCGTCCCAGTGGCAACGTGAACAATGACCAGGTGCCCACCACCACTACGCGTATTTGTGACCACAACATTCAACAATACAAGCATCCTCGCTACCACTACACACTGTTCCCATTCCCACACCCACCTGCGAGGGATGATGTCACCGCCTAGCTGCTCCTTACCATTATGCTCCCGTCCCAGCCGCAACATAAACAGCAACATCTCCATTGACCAAGTGCACACCACTACAACGCAAATTTGTGACCACAACACTCAACAATACAAGCACCCTTGCTACCACTACACACTAGTCACATTCCCATTCCCACACCCACCTGCGAGGGATGACCTCACCCCCTAGCTGCTCCTTCGCAATAGGCTCCTTTCCCAGGGGCAACGTGAACAGCAGCATCTCCATTGACCAAGTGCCCACCACCACATAGCGTGACGACTTTGCCTCGCCATCCTCCACAGGTCCCACATCCAAACAAGAAATCTCAGAGTCCAAGGTTAGATCAGAGCGCTCTACCAATCCCTCGGGAGTAACCTCGAGGTACACCAGGTGCCCTCCACCAACAGCGCACACAACCTGGGGGGGCAGCGAAGTTGAAAAACAAGTTAAACATTAGAGGCATGGGACTCCCTCCTCCCCTCCTATCCCTCGGGAGTAACCTCGAGGTACACACAGGTGCCTCCCCAACAGCGCACACAACTGGGGGGGCAGTGAAGTTGAAAAACAAGTTAAACATTTGAGGCATGGGACCCCATCGTCCCCCTCCTATCCCTCGAGAGTAACCTCGAGGTACACCAGGTGCCCTCCCCCAACAGCGCACACAACCTGGGGGGGCAGTACATTTTTAAAAATGTTAAACGTCAGGGGCATGGGAATCCACCTTCTCCTCCCCTCCTATCCGTCGGGAGTAACTCGAGGTACACCAGGTGCCTCACCAACAGCGCACACAACATGAGGGGGCAGTGAAGTTGAAAGGGTTAAATGTTAGGGGCATGGGACCCCCTCCTCCCCCCCTCCTATTTCTTTGGGATCCTCCCCTCTCCCCCCTTCTCCTATTATCCCTTTGGGAGCCACCTCAAGGTACACCAGGTGCCCTCCACCAACAGTGCACACAACCTGAGAGGGCAGCAAAGACACAAAGCTTCAATGCAAGGGCATGGGACTCCCCATTCCACCTTCCTCCTCCCTCCCCAGCCCCTTCTCCCTCTTCCTTCCTCCCTCCCAGCCCCTTCTCTCCCCTTCTCGCCTCCCCTCCCAGCCCCTTCTCCTCCCCAGCAACTTCTCTCTCCTCCCTCCCCAGCCCCTTCTCCTCCCCTCCTCCCAGCCCCTTCTCCTCCCTCCCTCCCCAGCCCCCTTCTCCTCCCTTCTCCTCACCCAGCCCTTCCTCTCCTCCCCTCCAGCCCCTTTTCCTCCCTTCCTCGCTCACTCCCAGCCCCTTCTCCTCCCTTCCTCCCCTCACCTTCCCAGCCCTTCCTCTCCTCCCTCCCCAGCCCTTTTCTCCCTTCCCTCGCCTCACCTCCCAGCCCTTCTCTACCTACCTTCCCCTCCCCTCTCCAGCCACTTTCTCCCCTTCCTTCCTCCCCAGCCCTACTCCTCCCCTTCCTCCCTCCCTCCCAGCCTTCTCCTCCCCTCCCTCCCTCCCCGCCATCGCCTTCTCCTCCCCTTCCTCCCCTCGCTCCCCAGCCCTTCTCCTCCCTTCCTCCCTCCCCAGCCCTTCCTTTCCTCCCCTCCCCAGCCCCTTCTCCTCTTCCTCCCTCACAAGCCCTTTCCTCCCCTCCTCCCAAGCCCCTTCTCCTCCCCTTCCTCCCTCCCAGCCCCTTCTCCTCCCTTCCTCCCCTCCCCCAGCCCTTCCTCTCCTCCCTCCCAGCCCCTTCTCCTCCCCTTCCTTCCCCCCCCAGCCCCCTCCCTCCCCAACCCTTTCTCCTGCCTTCCCTCCCAGCCCCTTCCTCCCTACCCAGCCCTTCTCCTCCCTTCCTTTCCTCCCCAGCCCCTTCTCCTCCTTTCCTACCCTCCCTCTCCTCCCAGCCGCTTCTCTCTCCCTCCCCCCTTCTCTTCCCTTCCTCCCCCTCCCAGCCCCTTCTCCTCCTTTCTCCCCTCCTCCCCCAGCCCTCCTCCTCCTTTCCTCTCCCTCCCCAGCCCCTTCCTCCTCCCCTCCCCCAGCCCTTCTCCTCCCCTTTCCCTCCCCTCCCAGCCTTTCCTCCCTCCCTCCCCATGCCCTTCTCCTCTCTTCCTTCCTCCCCTCCCCTGCCCCTTCTCCTCCCCTCCTCCCTCCCCTCCCAGCCCTTCTCCTCCCTTCCTCCCCTCCCCAGCTCCCAGCCCCTCTCCCTCTCTTCCTCCTCCCCTCCCCAGCCACTTCTCCTCCCCTTCCTCCCCTCCCCAGCCCTTCTCCTCCCTTCCTCCCCTCCCTCCCCAGCCCTTCTACCTCTCTTCCTTCCTCCCCTACCCAGCCCCTTCTCCTCCCCTTTCCTCCCCTCCCCAGCCCCTTCTCCTCCCCTTCTCCCTCCCCTACCCAGCCCCTTCTCCTCCCCTTCCTCCCCTCCCAGCTCCTTCTCCCTCTCTTCCTTCCTCCCCTCCCAGCCCTTCTCCCTCTCTTCCTTCCTCCCTCCCCAGCCCCTTCTCCTCCCCTTCCTTCCTCCCTCCCCAGCCCCTCTCCTCCTTCCCCTTCCCCTCCCCAGCCCCTTCGCCTCCCCTTCCTCCCCTCCCCAGCCCCTTCTCCCTCTCTTCCTTCCTCCCCTACTCAGCCCCTTCTCCTCCCCTTTCCTCCCCTCCCCTCCCAGCCCTTCTCCTCCCCTTCCTACCCTCCCCTCCCCAGACCCTTCTCCTCCCCTCCACCCCTCCTCCCTCCCCAGCCCCTTTTCTCTCTCTTGCTTCCTCCCCTACCGAGACCCTTCTCCTCCCCTTCCTCCCCTCCCTCTCCCCTCCCCAGCCCCTCTCCTCCCCCTCCCCTCCACCCCTTCCTCCTCCCCAGCCCTTCTCCTCCCCCTCCCACCCTTCCTCCCCTCCCCAGCCTTTTCTCCCACTCTTCCTCCTCCCCAGCCCCTTCTCCTCAGCTCCCCCCCCCCCCCCCCCCCCCCAAACCCACACACACCTGTACCTGTCGCACTGCCAGATTACTTAGGTAGGGACCACCACCACCACCCACCCACCCCTCTGTCGTACTGCTAGATGCCATGTTTATGGCAGATCCAGGCTTAGGCTTCCACTCGAACTGAAGGCACCATCTCCACCTTCACCCCCAGCAGACCCCAGACCCCCACCCCCACTCCTGTACCTGTGTCGCACTGCCAGATGCCATGTTTATGGCAGATCCAGGCTTGGGCTTCCACTCAAACTGAAGGGCGCCATCTCCACCTTCGCCCTCAGCCAGAGTCATCACTCGCACACTACTGCTTGTCACCTGCACAAGCTGGCCATGCAGCGTATTGCTGCAGTACAAAGTCTGGGCACCCCCATCGAATCCAGTGATCTCAGCCTCGTCCAATTCATCGTCCGCATTGATGGCTAGGATCCTTGTTTCCCCGATAAACGAGAGCACCAGGTACTTGTCAAATGGATCAGCCCACGCCGCCCTCAAACTCCAGACGCCCTGGTAGGGGTGGGGGTGAGGGGGTGGTGGGGTGGGTGAGGGTGGAGATGGAGTTGGGTGTGGGTGTGGATGTGAGGGGTTGTGGTTGTGGGGGTTGTGGGTATGTGGGTGTGGTTGAGGGTAGGGATAGAGGTGGGTGTGGGTGTTAAGGGGTGAGTGAGATGGCCAGGATTCTTGTTTCCCCGATAAACGAGAGCACCAGGTACTTGTCAAATGGATCAGCCCACGCTGCCCTCAAACTCCAGACGCCCTGGTAGGGGTGGGTGTGGGTGAGTGTGGGTGTGGCTGAGTGTGGGTGTGGGTGAGTGTGGGTGTGGGTGAGTGTGGGTGTGGGTGTGGGTGGGTGTGGGTGGGTGTGGGTGAGGGCGGGTGTGGGGGTGTGTGGGGGCAGGTGAGGGCAGGTGAGGGTTTGAGGGTGAGTGTGGGGTGAGGGAGGGTGAGGGTGAGAAGAAGCCCTTAACACTCGTAATGTCACAAACTAACTATTTGCACAATCCAACACACCATCCAATCAAACACACACATAATGGCGCAACAACAATTCACAAACTAACTATCAGCACCATCCAATGCAACATCCAATCAAGCACACAGTGACGAAACATATCACAACCTAGTACCAGCACCATTCAATGCAACATCCAATCAAGCACACAGTGACGAAACATATCACAACCTAGTACCAGCACCATTCAATGGAACATCCAATCAAGCACACAGTGACGAAACATATCACAACCTAGTACCAGCACCATTCAATGCAACATCCAATCAAGCACAC
>JAJSRW010000382.1:0-12500 GCA_022414725.1 Microglena sp. YARC | reverse complement strand
GGGGGGGAGGTCAAAGCAACAACCAGAGCAAGAAATGCAAACACCCAAATCGACCTGTAATGTGTTGGGGGGGGTGCGGGGGAGGGGGTGGGGGCAGGGGGGGGGGGCTGGGGATGGACTGAACACTAAATCTCACCTCAATATAGTTGCTGGGCTCAACAGGGTTTACTGGCTTTTCATGGATCCTGATGAGATGAGAGTCGCCAGTTCTGCTGCCCAGATAGACGAGCCCTGAATCTAAGTAGGAGAGACTACACGCACTGCTGCTTCGACCTGGTGGGTGGGGTGGAGTGGGGTGGGTGGGGTGAAGTGAGCTGAGGTGGAGTGGGGTGGGTGAAGTGGAGTGGAGTGGGGGTGGGGTGAGCTGAGGTGTAGTGAGTGGGGTGGGGTGAGCTGAGGTGTAGTGTAGTGGAGTGTAGTGTAGTGTAGTGGGGTGGGGTGAGCTGAGGTGTAGTGGAGTAGGGTTGGTTGGGTGGGTGAGGTGGGGTGGGGTGTAGTGGAGTGGGGTGAGCTGAGGTGGAGTGTAGTGGGGTGGGGTGAGCTGAGGTGGAGTGGAGTGGGGTGCGGTGGGTGAGCTGAGGTGGAGTGGGGTGGGGTGGGGTAGTGTAGTGGGGTGAGCTGAGTGGAGTGTAGTGGGGTGGGGTGAGCTGAGGTGGTGTAGTGGGGTGGGGTGAAGTGAGCTGAGGTGTAGTGGGGTGGGGTGGGGTGGGGCGGGGTGTAGTGAGTTGAGTGGGGTGGGTTGGGGTGAGCTGAGGTGGAGTGGAGTGGGGTGGGGTGAAGTGAACTGAGGTGGAGTGGAGTGGGGTGGGGTGAGGTGGGTCCGAGGTGGAGTGGGTGGGGTGGGGTGTAGTGTTGTGGAGTGGGGTGGGGTGGGGTGAGCTGAGGTGGAGTGGGTGGGTAAGACCTGATGCATGTGCTGGTAGAGGTGAGTTTGTGAAAGTAGGGCACCATGGAATATGTCATGATCATGATTATCATCATCATGATCTTCATCTTCATCATCATCATCTTCATCATCATCATCATAATCATCATCTTCATCATCATCATCTTCATCATTATCATCATCATCATCTTCATCATTATCATGACCATCATTATCATCATCATCTTCATCATCATCATCATCAACATCTTCATCATTATCATGACCATCATCATCATCATCATCATCTTCATCATCATCATCATCTTCATCATTATCATGACCATCATCATCATCATGACCATCATCACCATCATCATCATCATCAGATATGCTCTCACCGATAAGCTCCAACTTGATCCCTGCTGCTCTGTTCCCGTCATGAGCCAGCACCATGAGGTACAGGCTGCCTGTGTGATCGCTCAACAGGTACCGAGAGCCATCCGCATCGATGCGGCCGTAGCACTGCACAAGTAGTAAGTGGGGTGGAGAGTTCGGCATACACTTAATTTCAATTCATTTTACTATCAGTGCTTTTATCAAGAGGTAGAGGCTGCCCGTGTGATCACCCAACAGGTACCGAGAGCCATCCGCATCGATGCCGCCGTAGCACTGCATAAGTATCAAGTAGGTTGAGCGTTGGCTTACATTGACATTTATATGTGTACATCTATATGCAAGTATACTTGTATTTTATCATTTCTTTTACTCAGTGCTTGCACCATGAGGAAGAGGGTGCCAGTGTGATCACTCTACAGGTACCACAGCCATCTGCATCTACAGGGCCGCAGCACTGCACAAGTATTAAGTGGGGTGGAGATTTTGGTATACACATATGTACAAACTCGCACACTTCATTTCAATTGATTTTACTCTCTGTGCTTGCACCATGAGGTAGAGGCCGCCTGTGTGATCGCTCTACAGGTACTGAGAGCCATCTGCATCGATGCGGACAAAGCACTGCACAAGTATCAAGTGGGGTGAGCGTTGGCTTACATTGAAATTTATATTTGTATATCTATACACAAGTATACTTGTATTTTATCATTTCTTTTACTCTGTGCTTGCACCATGAGGTAGAGGCCGCCTGTTTGATCGCTCTACAGGTACTGAGAGCCATCCACATCTAAAGGGCCGCAGTACTTCACAAGTATCCAATTGGGTTGGGCGTCGGTTTATTTACACTCCATTCCAAATTATTTTAGTCTCTGTGCTGGTATTACAAGGAAGAGGGTGCCTGGGCGATCGCTCAACATATATTGAGAGCCATCTGCATTGATGCGGCCGCAGTACTGCACAAGTATCCAATTGGGTTGGGCGTCGGTTTATTTACACTCCTTTCCAACTTATTTTAGTGTCTGTGCTGGTATTACAAGGAAGAGGGTGCCTGGGCGATCGCTCAACACACTTATCGAGAGCCATGTGCATGGATGCGGCCATAGCACTGCACAAGTATCCTATTGGGTTGGGTGTCGGTTAAATACACTTCATTTCAATTCACTTTGCTATCTACCCTAGTATGTATGTATGTATGTATGTATGTACTAGTACGGTAGCCCGTGTGGCCGGTGGGGCCACCCCCCACCCCCCACCCCCCCACCCAGGCCATGGTCCTAGTCTGGTTTGGGTTACATAACGGTAACGCCCTTGTATGCCCCCCTCCCCCCCCCCCTCCCTTACACACAGTCAAGAAATCAGCCATTTCAGCCCTTGCTCGACGCTCCCCTGCCTCTCCCCCCCCCCCCCCCCCCCCCCCCCCCCCCCGCACACACACTTCTTCTCCCTACCTATTCCTTATGCTTCAGGTGTGGCCTCCCACCCTGTCAATACACACATACCATCCCCCCTCCCCCCCCATTCTGACCTCTCCCTACCCCTCACCCACCCCATCACGCGCACTCTCTTTCTCTCACCTTACCCCCACCACCCTCCCTTCCCCCAACCACCAACACGCACACACACAATCTTCTTCTCTCCCTACCTCGTACCCTTCACTTCACCCTGTGGGATTCAATCGTGCAGAGAAAGAGGAACGCTGTGCTTCGAACCTACCAACATTGCGAGCGCTCAGTCGCTCAGATTCGATCGCCCCGAGAAACACCGGACCGGTGCAATTGCATGGCTACAAACCTGCAGCTTCGTCTTCTCGTACAGTGCCCCAGTCGAGACTCGATCAACTCAGAACAGCAAAAATCGCAGCAACGTACTTCATATTCTATACAACAGAAAGAGCTTGCAAAGATGGGATGATCGTGGCAAGCGCGAGAGTGTCCAGGGGGACGGAATGGCCATGGCGATCTGAACAAAGGTAATTAATCGCAACTGGATGCCAATCACTACGAATGTGATGCGATGGCATGCAAAAATTGCGGCATGTGCGTGAGATGAATGGTGGCAACGCTCGCAGACGGAGAAAAAAAGCATCACGATATGAAGGTCTGGCTTGATTATGATCCTGGCATAATTCCTCAGGCTGGGCAGCATCGTCTTAGCGCCTGGATTGGTTACCAGCTTCGTGTTCCTCCTCAGGCACGATAGCTCGTTCCTGACTCCTTGCAAATTACCAGCATGACGTAGCTCCTCGGATCGGGCAGCGCGGGCATCACGTCGACGCTTGTTGGCTATTTCCCTGTCTTCCTTGCTCTGGCAAGCTCGCTTTGAGCGCTGGCTGGCGTTTTGCGGCCCTCCTGTCCATTATGACCGTTGCCATGCATCATGGTCGCATTATCCGTGAAGAAACTGAAAGCTATTATCCGAGCGCCATGCCAAGCCATATGAGGGTCGGCTGGTGACTTCGAGAGAGGATCTTCTGATTCTAAATGTCTTGCCGTCATAATATCGGAGGCAATTGTGAACTTGCTATGAGCGCGCGCGCTTAGCTTAGCGAATCTGCAGTTTTGGTGTTTGAAAAATTCCGCTAGGCGGGAGTTGCTAGTTGGGTGAAACGAAAAGTCGGTTGCAAGTCGGTTACACTTCGCACGTGGGCACGCGATGATGGACACCACGACCACACGACCACCGCGACCACCACGACCATGATTTCTTTATATATATAGATGTTTCAGTCCAGATTAAAATTCCCAGTATCTATCTTTATGATGGATGGCTTGATGGGAGCTGAGCAGATGTGCTGGCCAACATAACAATTCAAATTCAAATTTCCAGTATGTATCTTGATGATGGATGGCTTGATGGGAGCTGAGCAGATGTGCTGGCCAACATAACAATTCAAATTCAAATTTCCAGTATTTACTGTGATTATGGATGGCATGGTGGGAGCTGAGCAGATATACTCGCCACCGTTACAATTCAAATTCAAATTCAAATTCCCAGTATCAACCTTGATGATGGATGATTTCATTGGATCTGAGCCGATGTGCTGGCCAACGTAACAGTTCAAATTAAATTTCAAATTTTCAGTATCTACCTTGATGATGGATGGCTTAATGGGAGCTGAGCAGATGTACTGGCCAACATACAATTTTAAATTCAAATTCAAATTCTCAATATTTACCATGATGATGGGATGGCGTTGAAGGGAGCTGAGCAGATGTAACTGGCTAATATACAATTATAAATTCAAATTAAAATTCTCAATATTTACCGTGATGATGGATGGCTTGATGGGAGCTGAGAAGACGTGCTGTTCAGGTCCACCCAGATAGGTGACCACACTCTCGCCCACAACAATAGCGCCGCCAAGTGGCTTGGGAACAGGAATAATGAGGCTGCTCCCTGGGTCCAGGTTCTGCTGAGACCAAGGGCCATCTACAAACTCCTGATAAGGGTAAGGGTGGAGGGTGGAGGTCAAAGAACAGCGCCGCCAAGTGGCTTGGGAACATGGATAATGGATTAATGAGGCTGCTACCTGTTCCAGGTGCTGCTGGGACCCAAGGCAATCTACAAACTTCTGATAAGGTGGAGGTGGAGGGTGGAGGTCAAAGAACAGCGCCGCCAAGTGGCTTGGGAACATGGATAATGGGTTAATGAGGCTGCTTCCTGGGTCCAGGCTCGGCTGGATCCAAGGGCCATACACAACGTTTGAAATGTCACTTTTTCAACCACAACACGTGAACTGTTCATATTCAATCAGGGACACTTCAGATGTTTTGATGTGCCTTGCATGATTTGGGATTTTCGTATAAACAGCACATTTGGCTTGGCGCAACCTTCCAGAAACTTCAAGCCCACCACACACACCACACCACACTCAGTCACACCTTTTCAAACATAGATCCGCATAGATACTTCTTATTTTTTTATGTGCCTTGCATGCGTAGGATCATCGTACAGCACGGCCACAGTTGGCTTGGCCCAACCTTGCATCAACTTCACGCCCACCACACACACCACACCACACTCAGTCACACCTTTTCAAACATAGATAATTAATATGTTTTGATCTGCCTTACATGCTTAGGGTCTTCTTACAGCACAGCCACAGTTGGCTTGGCCCAACCTTGAATCAACTTCACGCCCACCACACACACCACACCACACTCAGTGGCACCTTTTCAACCAGGGACACTTCATATGTGTTGATGTGCCTTGCATGCTTAGGGTCTTCGTACAGCAGGGCCACAGTTGGCTTGGCGCAACCTTGTTGAACCTTCATGTCCAGTCACCACAGCACACCACACCACACACCGCCACGACACCAGAACTTCATGTCCACGGGCCACACACCACACCAGAGAAACTTCATGTCCACCACCACACACCACACCACACACCAGAAACTTCATGTCCACCACCACACAACACACAACACTCAGTCACACACCTTTTCAAACATAGATATTTCATAGGTTTTTATGTGCCTTGCATGCTTGGGTCTTCGTAGGCAGCACGGCCACATAGTTGCTTCGCAAACCTTCCAGAAACTTCATGTCCACCACTGTCAGTCCTCAAGTCGGATGTTTGAAACGCCTCGTGCAACTGGCTGGTGCCGTCCTCAAATAGGAATTACCTGTAGGGCAAGTTTCCGTGTGGATGGATGATGGATGGGTGTAAAAGAAGGATGGGGATGGTGGATGTGTGTGTGTGGGGGGGGGGGGGGGGGGGGAGGGGATTGATGGATGGATGGATAGATGGGTGGTGGAGATGGATGGATGATGGGCTGGATGGATGGATGGATATGGAGTGGACTTGTGTGTGTTTGTCTTGTGTGTGTGTCAAGTCGAGATGTTGAATGCCTCGTGCGGCTGGCTGGTGTCCCCCTCAAAGATAGAAATTACCTGTAGGGAACGTTTCTGTGTTCATGGATGATCGGATAGGTGGTACCGCTGGATGTGTGTGGTTATGAATCTTGTTGTCGTAGGCGTGGGTGGTGCGTGGGTGGGTGGTGGGTGGGGGATCCTTCCCCCAAGGGCCCATAACCATCAGGGTCTAAGAGAGCCACACACAAGTTACACAAAGAATCCCTCTCCCCCCCCCCCCCCCCACCCCTCCCCCACCTGCCCACCCACCCACACCTTGAATGCCCCATCATATAGCTGGCAGCCCAATGGTCCTCCTCCTGTCAGGGTCCTATGAGAGCAGAACACAAGATACACTTAAGACCATCCCCACCCCACACCCCACCCCCACCCCCCAACCATCACCCCCCCACCTCCACACACACACCCACGCAGCCCCCCACCCCCCCCACCCCCACCCCACCCACACACCCACACACAGAACACACACACACCACCATCAAAACCACAACACCCTTGAAAATGCCCCATCATCAAGGTGAAGCCCAGTTGGCCCTGAAGTCAGTGTCTATGAGAGCAACACACAAGTTCATTAAACCAAATACCGCACCACCACCACCACCACCACCACCGACACACACACGCACGCCACCAACCCTCAGCATCGTCCCCCTCCCGCCACGCTCCACGCACAGAATCAACCCCCACACACTTCGCCCCACCCCCAACCACTCCCCACCCACACACACTTGAATGCCCCATCATATAGATGCAGCCCAATGGCCCTACAGTCCGGTCTTATGAGGGCAAGCTGGCCATATCAACAGGAGCTCCAAATGGTGTCTTGACATCTCCACTAGCTTGAGTGAGGAGTTCACCTGGGTATGGTTGCAGGGGCAGTGGGGTGAGAGGGGTGGAGAGGGGGGCTGGTGGGGATGGAGGGGGGGTCGGGGGGAGAAGGTAGGGTGCAGGGCATGTGGGTGTAGAGGTGGGGAGGGGGGGCAATGAGGTGAAGGGGGCGGGCTGAGGTCGGCAGTTGGTGGAAAGAGGAGCGGGGTGCATTGGGAGCGAGGGTGGGTGTAGGGGGGCTGTGGGGTGTATGCGAGCCTTGGTGAGAGTGTCTAGGTGCAGGGGCATGGGAGAGGGTACCCAGGTGCGAGAGCGAGGGGCAAGAGGGTGAAAGAGGGGGGGGCACAGGGGTGGAAGGGGGGGGAGAGGCCGGGCAGTGAGGTGGAGGGGGTGGGAAGGACGAGGGCAGTGGGGGTGACGAGGGTGAAAGAGGGAGGGCAGTGGGTGAAGAGGGGGGAGAGGGGAAGTGGGCGACGATGGGGAGAGAGGAGCCCGCGGCACAGTACGGTGACAGAGAGGATGAGGGGGCAGTAGAGAGTAGAATGCAGAGGGGTAAAAGAACGGAGGGGGACGAGGTGGCAGCAGTAGGGTGAGAGAGGGAGCGAGAGGGGCAGTGGTGAAGATGAGGGGGGAACAGGGTGGGAGAGGGGCCCATAAATAAGGGTGACAGAGAACGGCGGGAAGATGGGGACAGGTAGAGGGTGAAGGAGAAGTAAGAGGGAGCAGGTGAAGGGAAGAGGGGAGAGAGCCTCCTGGGCATATGTGAAGAGGTGAAGAGGGGGAGTGATAGGCAGTAGGTGACGATGCGGGCGGAGGGTGCAGTCGGCGGGTGAAGAGGGCGAAGGGGCAACGTGGGGGGAGAGCCCGGATAGGGTGCAGGAGCAGGGTGTCACCAAGGTGGGAAACGGGGCAATGGAGTGAATAGATGGCGGGAGCAGGGGGCAGTGGGTGACGAGGGGCGGAGGGGGGGAGGGGGGCAGTGGGTGATAGAGGGGTGAAGAGGGGGGGGGGGGGGGGCAGTGGCGGTGGAAGATGGGGTGATAGGGGGAGAGGGGGCAGTTGGGTGACGAGGGGGGAGAGGGGGGCAGTAGGGTGAAGAAAAAAAAAAAAGAAAAGGGGTTTGTTTGGGAAGAGTGCGGGGGTAGAGGGGGTATGGACTGGACGCACGGGAGGGGAGAGGGGGGCAGTATGCTGAAAAGGGTGAAGAGTGGGGGAGAGGGGTGAGTAGGGTTATAGAGGGTGAAAGCAAGGGGGGAGCTAGGAGGGGCAAAGGTGTAGAGGGGGGAAGGGGGGCAGTGAGGTGAGAGGGGAGGAGAAGGGGCAGGGTGAAGGGAAAGAGTGGGGGAGAGGGGGAGTGGGAGGGGGCTTGTGGGAAGAGGGGAGAAGAGCCAGTAGTGCGACGAGGTGTGTAGAAAGGGGGGGGGGGGGCATGGGGTGAAGGTAGGCGGGGCAATAAGGGGTGAAGAGGGGGGGGGGTAGTGCAGTGGGTGAAGAGGGTGAGTGATTGGGGGGTACAAGTATGGTGAAGAGGGAGAAGAGGGTGAGAGGGGGGGCGGGGGGGCAGTGGGTGAGTAGCTAGGGTATGTAAGAAGAGGGGGGAGGGGGGCAGGAAGGTGAAGAGGGGGGAGAGGGGGCAGTAGGGTGAAGAGGGGTGAAGAAGGGGGGGGGAGGGGTAAGTGAGGTGAAGAGGGGGGAGAGTAGGGAAACGGCAATATGATTATCATATGAACTCATGTCAACCATATGATATCATATGATGCCGGTAGTCTGCTAAAGCGTAAGGTTAAATTCATATACAATTTTATAGATGCAATTTTATGCCTACTCAGTTATTGATCATCATGACGTATCGCCTATTTAGAAACACATATCCAGTAGTGATTGCCCGCTTCGTGTGAGAGTGAAGCAGATGATATATGTGAGCGAGCGGTGGCAGACGGAAGGTGGGGGCGCTATTTTGGGGGGAAAAGAAGGAGGAGAAGGCACAGAAGGACAGTGGTTTTTTTGTTAAATAATAATTAATAATAATAATATATAATTAAAATTAATGAATAATATATCAGAAATAATTTTTAACACTAACAGATATATCGTATACTACTACTAATACTACTACTATACTACTACCTAAATATATAATAATAATAATATAATAAATACAATACTAATACTAATACCTAATAAGTGTAACATACCTGTTGCGCTCTCGACTCAAGCACACAGAATTTCAGTCGTTTCTTATCCAGGATGGCACACAGCAGGCCTTGCTCTCCCCCTGTAGCCAGCACGTAAAATTATTTGGTGTGGTGGTGGTGATGGTGGTGGGACCACTGACCTCCTAGAATGAACAGCAGTTCTTGCTCTCAACCCCTGTAGCCGTGCACATAAAAAATAATGGTATGTGGTGTTTTTAACAGTCTAGCCATACTGGGCGTAGCCATAATAGCCTAAATAGACGTGCGAAAATCCTGAACATTGGAAGGTGGTTAACAAAACAAGCACTGGTGAACTGAAGCCCCAACATAAGACCTAATGCACACAGAGTGTCGACATGGATACGACATTACATTACATTACATTACATTACATTACATTACATTCTTTCCATTCCATTCCATTAAATTGTCAAGACTGACATTGTGACCCAAGACAAGCCCAACAAGGAGTTCGAACTTCAGTTCAAAAACAGAAAACTTCTACAAAAAAAAGAAATTGGCAAAGCCAAAAGCAAAAGCCAAAGGCAAGACAAGCGAATTAGAGTTTATGATAACACACTCCTTATGTACTTGGCATGTCGAGCTGATCTTAGCGGGTAGCTCACAACACCACATATTATAGTCAAAAGAACAGATTAGGAATATTGCTGATGCAGCCAAAGACACAGTACTCCCAGTCGGCTTCGCTAACGCGGGTGATCACTTATTCACAGCTCGTCCTATCAGAGGGCTTTTATATTGAGTGGTGTGGTATTTATCGGCAGTATCTTACATCAGCGCCCTCTGCTATCTGGACCCTGTTTTGGCCCAAATACTCGGCACCGGAGCAATGTTCGCTGTGCGTACCATGCGCAACATGAGAAACCCGTGATTACCCTCACCAGTCGATACAGGGCGCTTCATCACGGAGAGGTGTCCTCTAAACCGCGGAAATCAACTAGAAGACTCGCCGCATTGAGAAATTGACAAATCCGATTGCTACCTTGGAAACACCCGCTTCCATAGAAGATGGGAAATAAGCTTGAGAATCAAGTTATTGAAGGAGGGGAGTAAATCTAGAGAGACATTATATGTGAGTCACTAGGTGGGATTGGGATGTTAGTTGCTACACAGATCAAAGATTTGAAGGAGAAAGTAGTAACGGATATGCTGAACGGACTTGAGTGACATTTTAATCACTGTACTCTATTATGGTATCGACAGACACCCCCTGTGAGCGAATCAGCTTTTGAGGCTAATGTTTTTGAGGCGAGAGCTTTGGAAGAATACATTTTTATGAACTAGAAGATGGTGGTACGCGTACACCTGTTATCACACACACACACGGTGTGTAAGTGCATAGTCTGAAACCCTGCATATAGGGGGACGTCGCAGCACACGCCTGTACGCAGTCGGTTGAAAGACGTTGTTATCATGGGAGGGAGAGCAGGGACGTCGCGAAAGTGGGCGCAATGGCTTCCTTACCTGATATGTCCTTCAGCGCTATAAGCTTGTGATCTCAATGTCACTCGCCTGGATTCCTGCAAATTTTTTCGAAAGCGAATCGTGTGTAGCTTTATGTCCACAGGGGCATCTAGTTCTGGCAGGAGCCATGGCGCTACCTGCGATGCAGGCTGGATCCACTCTACGCTAAACGATAAGGTTCGTATCCGAGGGGCTGGTGAAGTGGCCGGTAACGGAATTGATCACGGCTGTGGGTCTGTGGGCCGTGACCACCAAAATATTATATCGCGTCCCCGCAGTGGAAACGGGATCGACTTCCATGGCAACGTCATAGCTCACACATCTAGCTGCGGTGCATGGGTCGCAACACTCAAGCGGAAGGGTATGAGTCTGTCCTCACGGGCAAGGTTCGAGAAAACTCCTGGACCCGCCTGAACCATTACGGGCCTGGGCGGGCCTAGTCCGTGGATGCGGATCCGATCATCCAGACGCCCAACTGTGTGGACGAATACTGTCCAGTCAGCTCTTCCCTCTCTTCTTTTCTCTCGTGTTGCCGTTGCGCTTCCAATGGCAATGAGCTTAGGTAAGGCACCGGGTAGACATCTTTTTGCGCCAAACCCCACCCCCAATCCGCACCACAAACTTAAGTGGTGTTACCCTCGTGTGTTGTTTCCTCTATTTTCTACATTCCCTGTTTCGGCCTTGTCACCTCATGGATACCGTAATCTCGGATCCTTCGTGATATTTACACAATTCGCATCGCAGTGGTTGCGTCCAGCAGCGAACCACCGGAACTGGAGCATTCCCGACATTCCCCCCCCCCCACCCTCCCCTCCAGATGCAGTGCGGAAACTTTTCCGCCCCAGGTCCCATCCAGGTTGCAATAGTAAGCGTCTGGCCACATTCCCCGCTGCCTTCAACTGGTTGGCTTTTTAAGCCCCCCCCAAAGAAGCCCGATTGTACTGTGCATCAGCTAACCACCAACCAAGTGGTGGTGGGTGTGAAGCTTCCATCTCTTAGACCGCAGGACAGCCAGCACCAGGAAGCATTGAGTACGAGACGGTGTTATTGAAGACTGAGTACTACACGGGGATGAGAGGAGGCGAGGCTTGCAAGAGGGGATCCAGACAACGCAAGCTGCTTCACTAAGTCGGCCTACATGGGGATGCCATGTGAATGTGCTGGATCGTAGCAAGGGTGTTCTGTGAATGTGGATTGCATTGTGATTTTGTGCTGGATGTTACAAGGGTGTGTGCTTGCAGTGGAGTGCTTGTGCATGTCAAGTTAGTGCTGGGAATGTGCTGGATGTACAAGGGCGTGAGCTGCAGTGAATAGTGCTGGATGTGCCTTAGTGCGATCACGCACAGCGTTCCGATAGGCTCGATTGCCGTATAGGAAGCTTGTCCGTGAGTGTGCTACGGTGTAACGCGGTCGTCGCTGGGTGTGCGTGAGGACAGTGTGGCAGAAGGCTCGCGCCGAGTTTGATGCTGAGTGATGCTAGATGAGGTCAATGCATTGGAGTGAGCAAGATAGCGCAAGTAAATTCTTTGAAAGATCCACGTGTAGCTGATGTGGACCAGAGATTAAGATTAAATCGTGTGGCTAATGCCATGTGCGGGGCAATTCCTGACTGCACTCGTGGAGCGTTGACAGAAGGGGGAGGCTGTAAATAGAATGAATACACCTAAACCCCTTGCCATAACCAGCAGTAAGGAATTAAGCGCACCCTAACCCTAACCTAAACCTTAAAAACGAGCAGTATATATAAACAAGGGAGCAGCAGCATGTCCCCTTCTACCGACGATGGGTGAGTTCGCATAGGAGATGGAGAAGGTCAGGGCGACCACAGCACACACAATGTCTCAGCTT
>JAJSRW010001422.1:0-18228 GCA_022414725.1 Microglena sp. YARC | reverse complement strand
AGAAGAGATTTGGTAATTTATTTTTACTGCCGAAGACGGCGAGCGGCCAAATTGATGGCTGAAGCTATGTAACCAAGTTCAAGTTCACTATCTGTTTATCCAACATGTGAAACGATTTGTTTATGGTTCAGTTCATCAGTGCATTTCCGTCTAGCACGCACCTGTCGGCGGTTGGGCTAAGTCCCTTTAAACCTATTTGGCGCTAACCCCTGGACTGTAACAACAACAAAGTTGATACGTGAATCCACACATGAGAATCAACTACCTGCCTGCTCTGTGTCGATTCACTAGCAGCACATTCAGAATTGCTGTCAACCGCCAATGGTAGCTTTGCGGGTCAGGTAAAGTAGCAGCCCGTACACCGCCGATGACGGGTTCTCTTAACACCACGCTCTATCAGGCGTTATCATTATTCAGGGAGCCCTGTCTTTCGGTGGTAGAGACAGGGCGCCTGCTTTACCTGGACAAAGCTACCATGGCAGATGACAGCGACCGCGAACACTAAAGCGCACCCGTAGGGATTCGAACCCCGCAACCTTCTCCGTTCAACGAGGCTCTACGCATAGAGCGATTCGTCGAAACGGGATCAGGATATAGTAGCTCATATCTCCTAGCCTCCTGCTAGGCCTTTCAGCGAATTAATTGATCTAGTGGTTCACCAAGTCGCTTTGAGGATGTATAGTCGGGGGTTCGATTCCCCTACAGTCGTCTACCAAGCGTTGCAGGTCGTTGTCAACCGCGATGGTAGCTTGTCCAGTTGAGGTATAAGACCGCTCTCTACCCGCGTACGACGGGTTCCCTTAATACCACACCCCACCAGGCGTTATCATTACCTCTTAGCCCTCCTTTATACAATCAGTCTACGCTACACCCACCATTTTATTTTTCTGGTTCTAGGTAGCAGCATCTAGGCAGCTCACGGAGGTCAGATTCTCTCTGTGGATCTGCCGTGGTAGATTTCTTATGCCAAGTGAAAAAGGGGGGGGAATGGTACCGTAGTTGAAGCGTTTGCTTAGGTGGCAGGGATGGTAGTGGTGGTGGTGGCACTGGTTTTCTTTTCGGCTACTAGCAGCAGCTTCTAGGCAGCTCCCTGGGCCAGCCAATGGGCTAAGCTTCAAAAAAATTGCGGCGCTAGAAATCTGGTTACGTCAGCTTCAAGGTGCACTAGGTTTGCTTTAGGTTTGGCTGAGTAGCCAGCCAGGGGAGCTGCCTAAAAGCTACTACTCGTAGCTGAAAAGAAAAGCTATGATGCGCAGTTGTTTACTTGTACCTAAGAGCCACTGCCTCTTTTGGGGGCTACTCATGGCAGCTTCCCGCCAGCCCCATTATACAGCCACTGGGTCAAACCCAAAGCTTGCAGCTGCATTGGAATGCCTGCTAGGTCAGCTGTCACACGCACTAGCAAGCTTCAGCTTTGGCCCAAGGACAGGGAAAGGGAGCTGCCTAGAAGCTGCTACGTGTAGCCCAATAAAGACACAGTGCTAAGAGCTAGTACCACTACACAGGAAAGCCCAGTCCTCTTTGCTTGACCCCACTGTTTTCTCTTTGGGCTTCTAGCAGCAGCTTCTAGGCAGCTCCCTGAGCTAGCCAATGGGCTAAGCCTCAAAAATTCAGCGGCGCTAGAAAGATGATTACGTCAGCTTCAAGGTGCCCTAGGTTGCTAGAGGTTTGGCTGATTAGCCAGCCAGGGGAGCTGCCTAGAAGCTCCTGCTCGTAGACGAAAAGAAAAACAGTGGTTGACCCCCATGACGCCATCCATGTACTGCATATGAGCCAAGCATAGTTTTTCCTTTCAGCTACGAGCAGCAGCTTCTAGGCAGCTCCCTGAGGCAGCAACAGGGCTAAGCCCCAAGATTTCAAAAGTGCAGGAGAGCTGGCTCTGTCAGCTTCCAGATGCACTAGGTTGCCTTTGGTTTGGCTAATTAGCCAGTGAGGGGAGCTGCCTAGAAGCTACTGCTCGTAGCCGAAAAGAAAAACAGTGGTTGACCCCTCTGACGCCATCCATGTACTGCACATGAGCCAAGCATAGTTTTTCTTTTCAGCTACGAGCAGCAGCTTCTAGGCAGCTCCCTGAGGCAGCCACAGGGCTAAGTCCCCAGATTTCAAAGGTGCGGAAGATCTGACCCTGTCAGCTTCCAGATACACGAGGTCACTATTTTTTTCTTCCGGCTACGAGAAGCTCCTTCTAGGCAGAACCCTGAGGCAGCCACAGGGCTAAGTCCCAAGATTTCAAAGGTGCGGAAGAGCTGACCCTGTCAGCTTCCAGATGCACGAGGTCACTACTTTCCTTTTCGGCTACGAGAAGCTCCTTCTTGGCAGCTCCCTGAGCCAGACACTAGGCCAAGCCTAAATATTTAGCATTTCTAGAGAGCTGATTCTGCCATCTTCCAGTTGCACTAGTTTACTTCAGGATTGGCTGAATAACCAGCCAAGGGAGCTGCCTAGAAGTTGCTACTCGAAGCCCAAAAGAAAAACAATACACGAAGTTGCTTTAGGTTTGGCTGGGTAGCAAGCCAGCGCAGATGCCTAGAAGCTGCTTCTGGTAGCTGAAAAGAAAAGCTATGATGGGCAGGTGACGTGAGACTAAGGCCTCACTTGATCGACCCCTAGGTTTAATCGGCACCGCAGCCGGATGTACGGGTGTCCAACCGAGATTCAGCCCTCATTAGGGGCCGGTTAAGATGTATTTTGATAGTTTCCTTTCCAGCACTACTCAGGATTCCATTCCAGATCTACACAAGATTCCAGTCCAAAACTATGCAGGATTCCATTCCAGCACTACAGATGATTCTATTCCAGCACTACACCGGATTCCATTCTAGCACTACACCAGATTTCATTCCAGCACTACACAGGATTCCATTCCAGCACTACAGAGGATTCCATTCCAGCACTACACCGGATTCTATTCCAGCACTACACAGGATTCCATTCCAGCACTACACCAGATTCCATTCCAGCACTACACTGGATTCCATTCCAGCACTACACCGGATTCCATTCCAGCACTACACCGGATTCCATTCCAGCACTACACCGGATTCCATTCCAGCACTACACCGGATTCCATTCCAGCACTACATCGGATTCCATTCCAGCACTACACAGGATCCCATTCCAGCACTACACAGGATTATATTCCAGCACTACAAAGGATTCCATTCCAGCACTACACCGAATCCATTCCAGCACTACACAGGATTATATTCCAGCACTACACCGGATTCCATTCCAGCACTACACCGGATCCCATTCCAGCACTACACCGGATTCCATACCAGCACTACACTGGACTCCATTCCAGTTTCCATTCCAGCTGCTTCTGCTTCTGGTGCTTTTGGTGCTGCTGGCGCTTCTGCTGCCGGAGCTGTGGCTGCTGGAGGCAAGAGGCTATGAGTGAGACGGGAGCTGTGCAGGAAGGGGATCTCCCGAGGCTGGAGCATAGGGCGTTGGTGCTACTTGTGTCGAAGCCGCAGCTGCTGCTGCTTCTGACGCTGCTGGTGCTGGAGCTGTGGTTGCTGGAGGCAAGAGGCTATGAGTGAGACGGGAGCTGTGCAGGAAGGGGCTCTTCAGAGGCCGGAGCATCTGGTGTTGGTGCTGCTGTTGCCGCAGATGCTGCTGCTTCTGCTTCTGGTGCTGCTTCTGGTGTAGCCATAGCCGCTGCTGCTTCTGGAGCAGTGGTTGCTGGAGCTGGTGCTGCTGGCGTTGGTGCTTCTGGAGCTGTGGTTGCTGGAGCTGGTGCTACTGGCGTTGGTGCTGGTGCTGCCGGAGCTGTGGTTGCTGGAGCTAGTGCTGCTGGCGTTGGTGCTGGAGATGCTGGTGCTGCTTCTGCTTCTGCTGGAGCCGTGGCCGCCGGAGCTGGAGCTGCTGGCGTAGGTGCTGGTGCAGGTGCTGCTTCTGTCGGAGCTGTGGCAGCGGGAGCTGGTGCTGCTGGTGTTGGTGCCTGTGCCGATACTGCTTCGGGCGGAGCTGTGGCAGCGGGAGCTGGTGCAGCTGGCGTTGGTGCCTGTGCCGGTGCAGGAGTGTTTGCCTGTGCAGGGGCCTCCTTCCCCAACATTGAGATCTCCTTAATAATGAGCGCCTTCTCCTCCTTGAACTGTTCATCGATGTCTCGTTCGGTTTGAAACTCTTCCAAGTACTTCAGCAGCTTGTCGCGGTTGTTGGCCAGGATGTCAGTGATGGCCTGGGGCTTTGCAGGGTTGCAAACAAATACCTTGAACACATGGTAGGCTTCAAACTGGATGTTAGGGGACTCATCCTTCAGGAGCATCATCATCTGCATCAGGTATGCTGGCTCTGACACAAAGCGAACCATGACCTTCACATTGCTGCGCCCTAGAAGGATCTCTCCGAGGAGCTTGAGAGAAAGTCTGCGCGTAACGTAATTGCTAGATTGAAGCAACTTCACGTAAGCTGGGAAGAATTCGGAGTAATTCTGCTGGAGGTAATTTGAAACAACAGCCTTGTGCCTTGACATCAGGTCCTTGAAGGTTGAGAAAGCGTCGCTTGATATTTCAAAGTTGGAGACTTCAACCTTGCAGAAGAAAGCCGTGGCTATGGGACTGTCCAAGACAACCTTGGCTATTGTCTCATCACGAATGCAGTCTCGTAGCATGCTACCTGAGTTGAGGGCAATGGAAGGCTCATCATACCCTTGAAAAAGGAGGTCTAAAATTGTAGTTCTGCTCAGGATGTAGCTAGCTCCAGGGGACTTGTCCGTAGCGTCATCACGAATCCGCACTATACAGCTGAAAATCGCAGCAACATCCTTACGAGCTTCGAACTCCAGAGACACTAGGCGTTTCACCAGCATGAGCAGCAATTCCGTGGAGCACGCTTCATGCGCGATTGCAAGCACCTCCTCTTTGCCAATTGCATCTCCGCCTAATATCAGCCCTTTCAGCTGTGCGAGATACTTTGGTATGCTCTCGAGCGCCTTCTCTCGATCCTTCTCTTTCGCACTGCTTTCGAGAACTCCCAGATGAACTACTAGCTTCTTGATGACCTCTGAGGCCGTTCGGGTCTTTTCCTTGATGCCCAACTTTTCGAGCAGGGCAGACATTTTGAGCTGCAGAGCTTATTGAAAGGGAAAGGACTCAAGCAAACCTCGGAACATACGGTGTATCTACAAGCCAGCGCCAATGATGTAGCGTAGCCTGTTGGGGCTTGGGGGGTGGGGGGCTTGGAACTAGCTCGCAACTCGAACTTAGTAGGCCTGTCAAATCTGTGTTTTCGTATTCTCTGTGTAGCTTCTCTGATAGATTACTTCTGATTTGTTGTGGTAGTGATAATGAGAGACACGGAGCGAGAACCGAAAAATAACACGGAAGGCGGTACTAAGCAGTACAGATCAGAGATAGGTACAGATAGAGCAGTGACTCCACCTAGCCGAGGGCTGTGCTGCCTGGTGCCTTCTGACATTTTGGCCCGGGAATCGAGAATTTCGATCAATTCTGATCATTTTCGTAAACATTGCCTGGAAAAGGTGTAGGTACGAACTACAAACTGCGAGACCCAAATCTAAATAATCCCCTCGATCAAAAGCTATAAAAGAAACACTGAGGTGGTACCCAGCAGTACGCCGGCAAACTGCCCGATAGAGCAGTGGAGTATCCATTTTTTTATAGGACCATTTCATTACCACCATACGATGTGTGCCCCCTGCCCCCCTTCCAGAATTTCCCCAAGGTTTAAGCCCATGTTTGTTTATTTTTGTATACCTCGTGTGAAGATGGATTCATTACATTGGGTATGGATTGCAGTTTAGTTTGCCCTTTTGCAAGAAATTTAATGATGTGGTGCATGGCTATCCTTTTGCTAGGTACTGCTTGTATTCCCATACCTCACATTTGCTAGGTACTGCTTGTATTCCCATACCTCACATTTGATGTAAATAGGCTACCAGTATTCACTTTACCCCGTTGTTCTCGATTATAGTTACAAGTGGTAACTAGTTAAGTAGGCCAGTCCACACTTAGGTCAGGGCCTACAGTGGCCTACAGTGGCCTGTCGGGTTTGGCCGACAGGTGGCACTAGTTAGCACGTACGCGGCCTGCGGCTTGGCCCGGTAACCACCCAGGCCAGCCACGTGGGGCTCACACGTGTCTTGTATCACTTTATGCGACAGCCATTTATATGCTGTAGTGAAATTGAAATTGAAATGGTTACATCCGTGTAATACCGTTACTCACAGGACGTGAAGTTAAGGACACCATAGCGTAAGCCGGAGCTAGCTACAGTCACCGTAGGGCCACCTCAGTAAAAAGAATCACCACCGATGCCTGACCGGCAGGCATCGTGGCCACATCATGCCGGTGCAGCTTAATACGGGGTTTTTTCACCCCGGTTGGGAAGCACCAGCACAATGCAGCTGGCAAGACAAAACCTGAGGGGGGGCACGGTCTGTGTGCTAGTCCCTGGGTATCGACCCGGGGTGTGCTTCCATAAAACGTCTGCACTGTAAAATACTCTGAAAGCTAGTGATGGTGTGGGAGTGGACTGTGTCCGCCAGTTTAAGGGCACACGGTCTCTTAAGTCCAAGTGTGGTCATGGAAGTCAAAAAGAGGTTGGAATAGTACCAGTTGTTCCAACGGTGATAACTTCGTAGTGAACGAGGTATCCAGCCGATCTAAGGCCATTTACTAATTCAACATGCTGGGCGTGTTTAGTGATAAACTTAGTAGCATGGTTGGTATCAGAGCAGTATCCAAGCTCAAGAACCCAGAGTTCTTTATCAGCCATACAGGTAGGAGAGTCTATGTCAGGTAGGACGGCGAGGTCAGGTCTCATTCTCTTCCAGTCCTCTACAGTAATAGTGGAGGGGCGTAGCCAGTCAGGGAGACGTTTGCCCAGGACCCCCCTGGGGAGGTCCTCTTCCTTGCCAGCGTCCATGATCATTCTGCGGGATCCCAGGTCTCCGGTGCAAATGGCCTTGTGGATGAGTCGCACTGCGACGTCATGTCTCTTGATATAGAGCCCCTTGAAAGTCCGGTGTGTGCAGCCCGCCAGGATGTGGCCCGCTCCGTCCTCACAGGTGTGGCAGATGGGGCATAGGGAGTTTGTGGGTGGGTGAGTGCTGGTAATATAAGGGAGTTTCCAGCGGAATGCAAGTTTACGGTTCCACAGTCTACCCCAGCGGGCTTTAAGGATGTGGAATTTAGTTTTATGTTGGATAAGGGTTGAGGTCCAAAATTTATTACTTGCATGAAGAAGTTGGTGGGGAGTGTTATCAGCCCAGGTGGTTGCATAAATCCCTTTAAGAGGGTGTTGGCCAAGGTGGCAGCTAGTGGGCAGGTTAGAGGTGATACCTTGTGTAAGGTTAGGTGCTAGGATGCGTGGGGGAATATCTCCCATGGGTGTGCGAGGAGGTTGAACTGTGGGCCAGTAGACATTGTGGCGGGGGATTTCCCCAGTGTTGTCAGTAAAATTGGTGGAGGCAGGGTGCTCAGCTGCCTTGCGTGCCAGAATGTCTGCCCTGTCATTTCCAAGGATACCTGTGTGGGAACGGACTTTACAAAGAGTGGTGTGGGAGCCATGCAGGATGCGTTGAATGAGGCGTTTTTGAATTGATTGCAGTAGTTCAGTATGAATATAACGGGTTGTTGTGGTAGGGTCATGAATCATTTTTTTAATAAGTTGAAGAGAGCAGAGGCTGTCTGTATGGAGTGCAAGAGATTTGTCATAGTCAATGTTGAGAAGGGCTTGGTGGATGGCTACCAGTTCTGCCCTATTGTTAGTTTTGGTGGCCCCTATTCCCCCAGGGTTGATGGTGTAGCTTTGTCCTGCAGCCGGGACAAATACTGCAGCACCTATTTTGCTAGGGTGCCCTGGTTTAACTTTTATTAGGCTACCATCTGTGTAGACCTGGAGGCCTGAGGAGGGGGTAGCTAGGTGGAGACATGGGTGAGTAGTGGTAAGAAGAGAGGGGGGAGGGTGTTGGTGGAGTAGAGTTTGCCGGGTTTTTTTGACAAGAGATTTGAGTTTCTGTGGGTAGGTAATTACAATGTCAGAGGAGGTAAGAGTGGGAGGTGGTGTGATAGTAGAGGGCTCCCAAGATGAGGAGAGGCTTTGCATGTAGTATGTCCATTGGTTCATAAAATCTTGGAGTTTAGGAAAGTAGGTATCTTGACTGTGGGGGTTGCATATAAGGATGAGGTGCAGTTTTTGGGTGGAGGGTGGAGTGTGAGATTTGCTGCCAAGCCAGATTTCAGAGGTGATATAAAATTCAGACTGTGGTCTAGAGTCAATATAGTGAATCCATGAGTGGTGGAGGAGAGTTTTGTAGGGGGCAGCAAGGTCGTCAGGAAGGAGCATCAGGGTGCAGGTAGGGCTGAGAATATTTTCAGCATGGTCAGCACTGGCTAGGGCCCACCTTAGAGCTTGGTGTGCTTGTGTAGTGGAGTTAGGAATGTCCACCAGGGAGCCCCCAGTCCAGATGGTAAGAAAGGGGTCTTGGTTAGAGCCAAAGAGCTGATCAGCAGGGCTGGTAGAAGAGAAGCTGGTGAGGCCTTGGTCGTAGCTAAGAGGGTTAGAAGTACGATGGTGAGTAATGCCCAGGGCAGCTGCAGCTTGGTAGAGGAGGGGAGAAAGAGTGTTGGTGGCGGCAGGAGCAGCTCTGTATCTGGTGAAGAGGGCAGCTAAGTCAGTGTGATATATCCCTCCTTGGGTCAGTTGGTTCCATTTGGTAGGGTGGTGATTTTTGAAGTGGTCATAGTTTTGTTTGAGAGAGGTAAGTCTGTCGTTGGGAATGTGCCCAAGACAGTGACCAGTGGGGTTATAAAGATATGAAACGTTGGTGTGTGTGTGTGTGGATTGGTCATCCAGAGTGGTGAGGATGCCTGTTTGTAAAATGTAGGCTGAGGGTGGTTGAATGTCCCAGTCTGGGTGCCTGTCGTGTGTGTCAATTTTCAGGAGTTTGTGAACAAGGTTGTGGTTGTCAGCATTAAATCCTGGGGAGGTGGCCCATTGGCCTTGTTGTTGAAGGTTAATAAGGTGGGTGTCCTTCCTAGGGTTGAGGTGTGTGGTTAATGGGGGAGTAGTTTTAAAAGTGTGGGTTAATTGGTCATATGCTGGTTGTCCCAAAAGTTCAACAAGGTGAGACGCATGGTGAGATTGGGGTTTCCAATGTATGGTGGAGGTAGTGGAGGTAAGAGGTGTGCTGTGGTGGATGCTGTATCCCATGTGTGTGTAGGAGTTGATATGTTCGTTGTGCATGATGGTTGGGGCCCATTGAACGTGGACAACAGTGGAAGTGACTAGTTTGTCGTCGTTGTAGGAGCGCTTGCCCCGCCAGCTCGTAATGTGCAGGGCTTCGCATTGGGATCCGTAGGTAAGGTGGAGCAGGCGCGCCGGTGGTGCAGGTGCGCTGCTGTCAGGGGATGTCATGGCCTCGCGGATCCTGTCAGGGTGTGAGGTGGGAGTTATTCTATATGCACGGTAAAATTTAGAGGTGGAGGAGTGACGGATCCAGGATTTGCACAAGTAGTGGCGTGCTGACCAGGTGGCATCACTGCTGGGGCAGCCCCATGCTTGGTGCGCGTGACTGCCTTCGGTCTGCGTGGGCCACGCCCACCATTGGTTTCCTTCCAGGTCCCCAATGGAATCCGCCTCGTAGTCAGCGTCAGTAACAGTGGCGTGAGGTTGGTAACGCTGGGTGGGTGGGGTGGAGGGTTCAATAGAAGCAGGAGATTTATCGTTATCGGTTGTGTTCTGCGCAATTGCGTAACCGGGTGCAAGTTGTCGGTGTGAGAGGGGAAGCGGGTCAGAGTGTATTGGGGAGGCGACAGTTTGGAGGGAGGAGAGGTGAGCGGTGAGGCGGTTCAGGGACCGTTTGTGGTGTTTAGTAACTTCGTGTAAGGTGATAAGAGAGAGATCTGTAGTGCTGACAAGGTGAGTTCCCATGGGGGTGACCAGGTCATGGTATGAATAGATGTCCAGGTCATGGAATGGAGTCATGAGTGATACAGAGATTGCCTGTGGAGGGAGAGGAAGAGAGTGTATGTTAAGTTTGTCAAGAAGTTCTGTGTCATTCCAAGAAATTATTATGTCAGATTTTTTAATAATTTCCAGCTGGCGGGCTAGGGACATATACTTAAGTTGCTTGCGGGATAGAGAGAGAGGATCTAGAGTGGTCATGGTGGAAGTTGATTTATTAAGGAGAGCTCTAGTGAGGATTCCCAGGTGACCTTGGTCGTTCATGGACTGGGTGAGGGCTGTTGCAGTAATCTGGGTATATTCAGTGAGTAGAGAGGGCACCCCTAGTCCTGCCTCTGTTTTAGGGAGGTGGAGTGCTCTTGTCGGAAAATACCTGGGAAGGGAGCAGCAGAGTTTAACTGTTTTTAATACTGCTCTGTCAATGACATGAATGTCGGTTAGTGAGAAGGGAGCTACTATCATGGGGTATTTAATAGCTGCTCTGGCACATTGTGAAATTATTCGTAAGCATTGGGTGGGGGTCGCCCTGTTTTTAGCTTTGGTGAGGATACTCAGCCCTTTATTGTGAATGGTTTCAATAGTAGAGTGGAGTTGAGTTTTCCAATTTAAGGTAAGTGAGATGTGAACCCCCAAGTATTTGTAGGCTTGGTCAGGCGGCTGGTAGGTAGCATAGGAGTTTCCTAGTGGAATTGTATCTAGCCTTTGTTTGAGAGCGTTGTTGTGAGTAGGTTGAGAGGGGTGTGATTTGTGGAGTATGCCACTGACCACACATTTGGTGGCGTTAAGAGGAATGCCCGACCAGATGCTAAAAGTTTGAACTTTACCACATTGCTGTAGCATAACAGAGGAATTACACCGTTTAAAGACTTGCCTAGGTTCTTCTTTATAATCCTTTGCAGTCCCTCTTGAGATTGAACTTGATTCTTCAGTCCTTCCTGCCTTCACTTCACGGGTCACTTCGTCTTGATTGAGAGGTAAATGTCAACATCTGATTCAACATCACCGCGACAGCCAGTTAGTTACATTACATAACATTGTCATAGGCAGAAAAAAGTAGGGCATGGGCAGAGAGATAATTCCCAGGACTTTCCCTTCGCCGCATGACAGTGTTACAATGTTACATCAGCTAGTGGGCTAGCCAGACCCCTGACTTGCAGCAAGGGCTGGATGGGCTGAGCCCAGTTAGTGTATGCATGTTACAGTCCAGGGGTAGGCTATCAGCTTGGATAACACTCCGGAGAGTGGACTTTGTGTGTGCAGCACGCCAATCTATAAATGCGGAGACGAGAATAAGTTACAAGCACAGGAGACCCATTAAGGGGCACCAGTGGAGGAAAGGGGGCGGTAGCCTGGAACCTGATCAGGGTACAGGCTAGACAGCGCGTGTCAAAAGAACCGATGACACAGTCAACAGGAAGTCGTCACAGTGTCATGAAGAATGACACAGTCTACGGGAAGCTGACATAGTACTGTCAGGACCGATAGTTCTAAGGGAGTACATAAGGAGTCACCAAGACATAAAACAAGCGAGAGCACCGCTATTCATGCTGATACTCCACCTATGACGCAGGTGACATACAATACTAGTACTCCACCTATGGCACTGGGGACATAGAACCATAACTTGGTAGCAAACAAAAATTATTAAGGAACGGCGGAAAAACAGGAAACCAGAAGAAAGCCTTGTCTAAAATAAAAGGATGAGAAAGGATGAACCAAAAACCACTGTAGTACTCCGAAAATGTAGCAGCAAAAAACTTGGGTCATACCGAGCTGAGCTGAGACCAAAATGGAAATGTAACCATCCATGGTAAGCGCAAAAATACTATTCATCCAGAATAGTAGGCACCAAACCAGAAAATCACAGGGAGGCCAAACAGAAATCAATCCTAATACCAAAGGAAGGGGAACAACGGTGACTGAAAGAACCGAGAACTTAACCTAAAGAGAAGACTGAAAAAAAACGTATATCAAAGTTGGGGAACAACGGTATAGAAAACCCGATCCGGGAATAGGAACCTAACGCCAATCAATGATAACCAAAGAGACGGATTGAAATATCGTGTGAGAGCAGCACACGAGAGAATCAAAGCCTAAAGGACGCAGACAAGAGGACACTAAAGACTACGATGGGAAAAAAAAATCGATGGAAAAATCCACTACCTGAAAAACTATTCTTAGCATAGAATTCATGACTAGGTTGGGATGAAAAAACCATGATGAACTGGTTTCTTACTCAAAGATGGAAGTAAGAAGATTTATGAAAGTGAATTATCATAAATCCCCAGTTACGGCACTAACTAAAACATTCTAGGAGGTGGGTATCGCACCGCAAAGAACTCATGCACTCAAGACACACCAAGCGCCTAACCACAAGCAAACCAAACCTGCAGTAACTGAAAAATCCAAAGGATGCGAAGTTAAAATTTTCAAGAAACTTGTAACCAACAAAGGAAACACAGTTCAATGAACAATAGAAGGGTAGATGTACAACCAAAGTACATAAAACCTATTGTCCACCTGAAAAATAGGAAACGCAGAAAAAAGGACTTCAAAGAATTTACTGCAAAGGAAGGAATGAAAGGGCGCTTGAAATACACTCGGAAGAACAAGAAAGAGGTGAGCGGCGGTACATCTGCAAGTACAACTGCAAGGACATCTGCAAGTACAACTGCAAGATGACCCAGCCCACCAAATTACAGTAAAATCCAAAGGGAAACAACTACTACACTCCACAAAAAGTTCCAATCACATGAGGGGCTGGTGATCTAAAAACAGTGTGGAGTAAAAAGAAATAGCTAATCTATGATGAGCTCCACCGAACGAACCATCTGCCTATGGAACTAAGAGTCAGAAACCATCAAGATGCTATAACGGTGGTCTGAATTAAGTACCACCTTCTACCAAAACCAAGAAAGACAGCTGAAAGGAAGCTGCCTAAACAAAGCGTCGTAACGCTCCACCAATCTAGACTACCCTATAAGTCAGTCTAGGAGGTGCTGAGGAATAGGCACTCACACATAGGGCCATGTTAACCTACGTATGAGAACCAGCAGCACCTAAACAATGAATCCTGGGTTGACTGTAACACCCCAGCCATACGCAGTATCAAGCTAGACCAGTGTTCAAGATCATCACTTACCCATTCGGCAACGGCTACATCATCACATGGGCTTGACCCGAGTAATCCACCAGGGACGACAGGAGGCGTCGGAATTATCGACACCCGCGAGCCATCCGAGGTGGTCGGAGGTTGGCGACTATTAGTCAATGGACCTGATCCAGGTACCACTATGATCGAAGGCTGTCTAAATCCTAAAGCTTCACCGCTAAAACGTGGCACAGAGGAGGGCCTGGCGACCCCCTGAGATTCGGCTAAGATTATAGTTGGATATCCAACTCCCACCCGCCCTAAAACTTCACACACAATACAGCAAGATCAGGCCCTGGTCTAGAATGCAACAATGATACATCCCAGCCAGGCCAGCCAACAACAATTGGGGTTGTTAAAGGGCGTAGGGAATTACCGGTAACACATAACATATCACCGTTTGATGACAGGAGGGATGCAAGCGGGCACGGGGACCCATACTAATGGGAGAACCCAGAAAGACAGTTTTAGAACTGAACTGGAGATAGTGAGTACATCACTACTCACTACTAACTGGCGCAACATTGGAAACCCAAATATAATAACCCTTACTCACCAGGGAATACCCAACCAGTCTACCAAATAATGCCTTTCTAACTAGCTTGTTGCGTGACTGCCCAATACTAAGATTACATAGCAAGGGCAACCAAACAAACGCAACAACGACACATCAGGTGCAACCCAAAGAAAAGCTCCGAAGGAGTCTTGTCTCCCTAGATGAACACGCGATTGCGAAGATAACACACTAGCACCATGCTGAGCAGTGTCATCATTAACAACTCATGCATGCCCAACTAATCGAGATCAACCATGCCTCTATACCACTTAACTAAAAATTCCTAAGCCCTATCAGAACTCAAACACTTGAACCCAAACTCACGTAGCTAAGGCATACACCTAAGGGGGGAAACCAGGGGCACGGGAAGACAAAGTAGTAACCTCTGTCGAACCAAGGAACGCACCCAGGGGTCACAAGGAGCCTAAGAGAGAAAAATATCCACCAAGATATCATGCCAAAGATCCTCCACGGCCGCTGGACTAGGGCCAGGACGGCGTCCACTGCGGCCTGTAGCATGGGCGAAGTCCGGCGCTGCGAGACCTGGGATCACAGAAGGTGGGGAAGCGTTAGGTTGAAGTCGAGATTTGAGGTATGGGAAAAAAGGAGACGAGAATGACAGTGCAGCAAGTCGCACCTGGTGCAGAAAATCGCACCAATGGCAGAAAATCGCAAATCGCAAGGGCAGAATTCGAACATTAATCGCTAGGATGCGAAGAGCAGAGCCGAGGCATGTAAAGGTCCTAATATCCCGCCGTCGATGATCAGTCAATAACAAGTCCCCCCTCTATCGCTCGACTCACCCGGTTGGGGGGTAGAGGGAGCAGCACCCGTAGTGGTGCTGACCATACCCCCCTGCTTCCTACCACCTCCAGGTCCAGACGCGTAGGTCGTCCTCCTCTGGCGAACCCTACGGCAGTGCCGGCGATCCGCCAGCTTGATCGAAAAAATTCTCCAGAAGGTAGCACAGAGCCACTAGAGCGCAAGCTCATGCCAGTAGCCGACCGTCGGCTGGGCAGAGCAAAGGGGGCAAAGACGACGTAGACATCAGCAGGGAGCTTGGTCGGCTTGGCAACCTCCGGTATGCAGGCAGAGCCTCAAACACCGGAGAAAGGTTAGCGACGTCAAGGACGCGAGCAGACGAAGACGGGGTATCTCCACCGATGTCCAGGCTAGTCGCCGACTTGAGTCTGCACGTCACAGTCATCTACGACAGACGGGAGGAGGCGACAGACGGCAGGGAGGAAAAAGAAGAAGATGGAGGAATGACCGGGGGGGGTTACTTCCACGATGGCGGAAGGACTCTCATGACCGCTAGCAGAGGCAGCTGGTGCACAACGTCTAGCCAATCATCAAGAGGAGCCGTTTCCTCCGTGGGAAGGATTGGTCGCAGCCATCGCTGAGAATGATACTGCGCATCCCGCGCGTCAGGAAAGACCATCCATGTCATGGAGTTTCTCAAAATGGCGGGAGGTCCTCGCGGAAGTTGCATCGCAAGCAGTGGTAGTAAATGAAGGGCCGTATAACCTATCAGCTTGGATAACACTCCGGAGAGTGGACTTTTGTTGTGCAGCACGCCAATCTATAAATGCGGAGACGAGAATAAGTTACAAGCACAGGAGACCCATTAAGGGGCACCAGTGGAGGAAAGGGGGCGGTAGCCTGGAACCTGATCAGGGTACAGGCTAGACAGCGCGTGTCAAAAGAACCGATGACACAGTCAACAGGAAGTCGTCACAGTGTCATGAAGAATGACACAGTCTACGGGAAAGCTGACATAGTACTGTCAGGACCGATAGTTCTAAGGGAGTACATAAGGAGTCACCAAGACATAAAACAAGCGAGAGCACCGCTATTCATGCTGATATAGGCCAAATAGGCTTTAGGGACTTGCCCAACCGTGACAGGAAGGGCTAAAGAAAAGCATTAATAAACTTAGCGATGAAGTTAGTGAAAGGTAAGGAGAAGAAATACAAAGCATATGTCAGCACCAGGATTATTAAGGGGGACTCAAAACCCCGTTTCATTTTTTAGTTGTGACAGGATTTCACCCAGGAGGTGGGTCTCCGACACAATCCACGGCACCGAGGATTCAGTTGAATGGCGTTGCCACTCCTACAAAAGAGTGGCGCATCTTAGGCGGGGCGTGGAGAAACCGACCTCGACTCTCGACTTTTCATGAGGCCAACACCAACTAGATGTCGGGGGGCACCTAGGTAAATCTGTGTTCAAGACGCATAATAGACCCTACAAATCTATGATTGACACAAAACACATCATCGCTGACAACCCTATTGTAGGATTAAAGTATCAGTGTAGCACGAATTCAGGGCCCCCGTCGTTTAAACGATTGTTTGGGGCTCAGTTCATCAGTGCTTGTTCATTTTTTTAAGCCCTTCCTATTCGGTTGGGCAAGTCCCTTTAGCCTATTTGGCCTACCCCTGGACTGTAACATACATACATAGCAACCCTGTTCACCACCGAGCATCGCTGCAGGCTCTCCTGCCTATACATTTGTTTATATGGTACAGCCATGGCTAACATGTATGGCTACATGCGTACAGCTACATGTATGGCTACTATGTATGGCTACATGTCACTATATAGCTAAATGTATGGTACATGTATGGCTACATTTGTGTATAGGCTACAGCCATGGCGTTGCGCTATGGGCTAGTATTTTACAAGCAGGCAGGGTAATTCAAAGCGCGCGCTTTTGCGCTTTTGAGCGCTGACTTTTTGACCCCCTCTGCGCTTTAAGCGCAGTTTTTTGCAACCCCTGTGTGGCGTTGCAAGCAATTTTTGCGCTTTGCACTACAAAGCGCAGTTTTTTTGTTTTCAAACGCGCTTTAAAGCCCAATTTGGCCATTTGAAGTACCTGGTCTACCAGCCTTATCCTGTACTGGCATGGTTGCGTAATGAATCTCTACTGCTCTGCACTGTGGGGTCTGATATCTTACTGCACCGCTATACTAAACAGAAACATGTACTTCTCAACCTTGCCATAATTCAAAGGTTATCCCTCTAGCTGCAGTGTTACCTGGACACCTTGCCATCACTCAAAGGCAATCCTTCCTGTTGCCCGGTTACCTTGTGTCAGTTTGAACTACTAGGACACGAGTGCCTTATTGGTATCTGACCAATAAGGCACTCGTGTCCTAGTAGTTCACGCTGACAATAATGAATGTCCCGGGAGGGAGACAGATTACACCTTGCCATCATTCAAAGGTTATCCATTCAAGAACAGCTGAATCAGGATCGGGTTTGATCACCCCTGAGGTAGCTGAGCGTTGATAGCTGAAGATGCCCATGGTGAGGATGAGGTGGCTGAGCTTGAGGCTCATCCTCAGTTTACACTTTCACCACCTCCAGTGGGATCCAGCCACTGATGCTCTCAAGGCCGCCGTGTCAGCAGGCTAGGCCAAGCTGGGTGCCCATGCTTGTTGGGATGACTAAGGCAAGCTCTTGGGAAGATAATGCAGGAGTCTGAGCGGGGAACATGGATGCCATGGCAGGGATCGCAAGCCAGCATGAAGCCCCCACCAGCGTGCTCTAGATTGTCTGCGCTCCTGCTTTACTACCAGAGCGCTTAGCAGACCCACAGAGCCACCAGCCCACCAGTATACCGTCGCACCGAGCATTGTGGTAGCTGAGGATGCGGTGGCTGAGCATGCGTCTCACCCCCAGCTACACTTTCGCCACCCTCCAGTGGGAATCCAGCCACTGATGCTCTCAATATGTTGCCTGAGACCAACACACCACACACACACACAACAACACATATCACACACACACACACACACAACACACACACACACACCCAAAACACCACACCACACACACACCCAACACACCCACACCACACACATCCATCCATAGGGAAGTTCAACACTTGTGGCCTCAACACCATCGCATTATTGGATCTTGCGGAAATGTGTTGCCTCAGACCAACACACCACACACACACAACACACCACACACACAGCCAAACAACACACCACAACACACACACACAACACACACAACACACACAAACACAACCACACACAGCCAAAAAAAACACACACCACACACATCCATTAATAGGAAGGTCAAACACTTGTGTCTCGACCGCATTCGCATATGGATCTTGGGCAATGTTTGCCAGAGGCCAACACACCCACTACACTATACATATGTACATACACATACACATACACATTTTACACATGTACATACCACATACACCATCCAGCCCACCCAAAATCCACCCCCACCCCACCCACCCCCCCCCCACCCACCCTGCAATACACAGACCCCACCTCCCACCCCTCCCCACCTCAAACGTGTTGCCCGAGACCTGCTGAAAGCTCATCGGGGTGGGTTGAGGGGTGGGGGTCAGGTACTACTTTTCTTGCAAAAAAAATTGGTCTGCGCTTTAAAGCGCACAAAACATCAAATTGGTCAGCGCTTTTTTAGTGCAAAAAAATGGAAAAAAAAAAAAAAACTGCGCGCTGCGCCCACAGGGGTTGAAAAAAAAAAAAAAAAAAACTGCGTGAAACACGCAAAAAACACCGCCCCAATTTCCCTTGCCTTTTTCCTCCCTGGG
>JAJSRW010001932.1:0-29017 GCA_022414725.1 Microglena sp. YARC | reverse complement strand
CACAGAGAGGATTACTTGGGGGTGGGGGTGGGGTGGGGGGTATTTGGGTGTGGTGGTGTGTGTGAGTGTGTGGGTGATGGTGGGATGGGGGGTGGGGTGGGGTACTTGGAGGGTGTTGGGGGGTGTTTGTGTGTGTGTGTGGTGTTGTGTGTTGAGGTTATGGTGGTGGTGGTGGTGGGGGCTAGGGTTTGAATCCTTGCTTAGTTTTTGTCAACCTTCATTCCAGCCACTATGCACCCTGAAGCTACCTAGGTACCTAGGGGTTGGGGAATTGGTGGGGTGGGATGTATGTGCTAGGGGGGGGGGGGATACTTGAGGGGGGGTGTTTGGGGGGTGTTTGTGTGTGTTTGTGTGGTGGTGGTGGTGGGGGCTAGGGTTAGATTTTTGTATTAGTTCTCCTTGCTTAGTAAGATTCCACGCGTCAATTCAGGGCTACTAGCACCTTGAAGCCTATGTACCTAGGGGAGGGAATTGTTTATGGGTTGTGCTTGTGTGTGTGTGTGGGTGGGTTGGGGGGGAGTGGGGATACTTGGGGGTGTTTGGTGGCGTGGGGGGGTCCTCGCGATTATCGTTTACTTCTCCTTGCGTTAGACGGTCCACCATTGAGTCACTAGCACTTGAAGCCCTGTAACATAGGGATTGTGGGGATTGGATTTGGGAGATGGTGGGGGCTTTGGGGGTAAGGCTGGTGGGGCGAGGGCTTTGATTCGTGCGTGTGTGTGTGCAGGGGGGTTGTGGCGTTCTTGGAGGGGCGGTGTTTGGGGGGGGGGGAGGGGCTTTGATTGTGCGTGTGTGTGGCAGGGGGTTGTGTTCTGCTAGGGGGGGGGTGTTTTCTTGGGGGGGGGGGAGGGCTTTTCCATTTGGTGAGTGTGTGTGTGGCAGGGGGATTCGTTGGGTTCTTGGGGCGGGGGTGTTTGGAGGGGGAGAGGGCCTTTGATTGTGCGTGGTGGTGATGCAGGGCGGTCTGGTGGGTTCTGCTTGGGGGGGGGGGGGGATGTTTAGGGGGGAGGGGGAGGGCTTTGATTGTTGACGTGTTTGTGTGTGCTAGGGGGGGTTGGTGGGTTCTGGGGGGGGGTGTTTTGGGGGGGGGATGGGCTTTGATTTGTGCGCTGTGTGTGTGCAGGGGGTTGTGGTTCTTGGGGGAGGGGGATTTAGGGGGGTGGGGGCTTTGAGTTGTGCGTGTGTGTGTGCAGGAGGTGGTTTGTGGGTTCTTAGGGGGGGGGAGGCTTTGATTGTGCGTGGTGTGTGTGCAAGGGGGGTTGTGGTTCTTGGGGGGGGTGGGGGGTTTAGGGGGGGGGAGGGCTTTGATTGTGCGTGTGTGTGTGCAAGGGGGGTTGTGGGTTTTGGGGGGGGGGGGGGGGGGGTGTTTAAGAGGGGGGGGAGGGCTTTCTGATTGTGCGTGTGTGTGTGCAGGGGGGGTTGTGGAGATCTTGGGGGGGGATTGTCGGCTTTGATTGTGCGTGGTGTGATCAGCGCTATGACATGGTGGGTTTGTGGGTTCTTGGGGGGGGGGGGTTGGGGGGGAGGGCTTTGAACTTGTGCGTGTGTGGCTGGCAGGGGTTGTGGTGTTTTGGGGGGGCGGGTGTTTTAGGGCGGGGGGGAGGGCTTTGATTGTGCGTGGTGTGTGTGGCAGGGAGGGTTTGTGGGTTCTTTGGGTGGGGGGGAGTGGGTGGGGGTGAGGGGGCTATAGGGGCGTCGTTCGATTAGGCTGTGAGTGGGGGGCGGCTGGGCTCTCCTCTCGATTCGTTGCCTGTTCAGCTACGATGTCTGTGTGTGCGAGGGGGGTTGTGGGTTCTTGGGGGGGGTGTTTGGAGGGGGGGAGGGCTTTTTGTGCCGTGGTGTGATGTCGGCTTAGGGGGGTTTGGGTTCTTGGGGGGGAGGGAGTAGGAGAGTTAGGGTGGCTGGAGCGATGTGTTTGGGGGGAAGGGCTTGTTGATTGCTTGCGACTGTGTGGTGTGCAGGGGGGTTGTGGGTTCTTGGGGGTCGGGGGAAGGCTCCGGGATCCTGTTGGAGTTGTTTGGGGTACCCAGCAGTTCTCCTTGCTGTGAGTCCTGCATCCACCGTCATTGACGCATCTTAGCACCTTGCAGCCGGCTTGGTACGAGTAGGGGGTTGGGGATTCACCGGGGTAGTGGGGTGTTGTGGGTGGAGTTTTGAGGTTGCGGGGCTGTTTGGGGTGGGGGTATTTGGGGTGGGCGCTGTTTGGGGCGGTGCGGGTGTTTTGGGCCTTGTGAAGGGGTGGGTGCTTGGGAGTTGGTGGGGCGGTGGTTATTGTTTTGGGGTGTGTTTGTTGGGCTGGGTGTGGGTGCGCTAAGTCTTGTTTGAGTTGTTTGGGGTTTTGTTCTCCTTGCTTAGTCGGTCCACCTCATTGAGCACTAGCACCTTGAAGCCCTTGGTACCTAGGGGTTGGGGGATTGAGGGCCGGCGATTTGTCGTTGTGTGGGGGATGGGGGGGGTGCGCTGTGGGGTGTTTTGGAGTGTTTTGTGGGTGGGTGGGGCTACGTGCGGTGGCTATGTGTTCGTTTGGGGTTTTGTTCTTTCCTTTCTAAGTCGGTTACTATCCTCATTGAGCACCTTAAGCACTTGAGTCCCGTGCTTGTACCTAGGGGTTGGGGGATTGAGGGCCGGGTGATTGTGTGTTAAGGGGGATGGGGTGCCTGTTTGGGGGTGTATTTGGGGTGGGTGTTTAAGGTGACCGTTGGTTTCGGGGTGGAGGATGGTGTGTTTTGAAGGTTGTGGGGTGTTTGGCGGGGGTATTTGGGGTGGGGTGTTTCGGGGTGGGGTGTTTGGTGTTGTTGTGAGGGTGGGTGTTGGGGTTGTGGGGGTGGTTTGTTTGGGGGTTGTTTGGTTGGTGGGTGTGGGTGCTGGTTGTGAGTTGTTTGGGTTTTGTCTCTCCTTGCTAAGTCGGTCCCACCTGCCATTGAGCACTAGCACTTTGAATGCTCTTTCCTTGGGTACCTGTAGGGTTCCGAGGGGGGACTTGGAGGTGCCCGGCATTTTGTGTTTTTGTGTGTAGGGGAGATGGGGCTGGGTCGTGTGGGAGTGGTGTCTTCTGGGTGTTTGGGGGTGGGTGGGTGCTAGGGAATTGTTTTGAGGTTTTGTTCATCGCCTTTGCTACATGTCGTGTCGCCACCTCATTGAGCACACCTAGCACCTTGAAGCCCTTGGTACCCCGTAGGCGGTTGGGGGATTTGTGGGGTGGATGATTGTGTGTGGTTGTGTGTGTGTGTGTGGTTGGTGGTGAGGCTGGGGGGGGTGGCTTGTGGGGTACTTTGGGGGGGGGGGCGGGGTGGGGGGGGGCGGGGGGAGGGGGGGGGAGGTTGCTCAAGGGACTGTTGTCAGGTTTATGCGTTTTGTTCTCCCTTGCTGTCGTCCACTCATTGAGTCTCCTAAGCATCTTGAGCCCTTGGGTACCATTATGGGGGGTTGGTGGACTTGTTAGGATCTTACATTGTGTATGTGTGTGGTGTGTGTGTGGGGGGGGGGGGGGAGGGGCGGGGGGGGGGGGGGACTGGAGGAGGGGGGGGGTCCTAGGGATCATTAGTTTTCTTGGCTCCCTTGCTTGAGACGGTACCCATTGAGCACTAAGCACCTTGAAGCCCATTTGGTAACTAGGGGTTTGGGGGGATTGAGATGGTGGGGGTTGGGGGGTAGTGGGGTGGGGGGGTTGGGGCGGGGGGTACTTGGGGGTTGTGGGGTTGCACCTGTTTTTGGTGTACCGAAAAGTAAAAAAAACAGTTGTATCTGGCCAAAATACAAACAGGAATCAATATAGATGTTAAAAACAGTGCGCACCTGTAGCATGATGCGGGCTGTTCTTGGCCATCTCTTGATGACTCTTGGACCACGATCAATCGGTCGTCTGTTGCCGACGTCAGGAGGGATTCATCTCTCCCAACGTGATAGTTGCTGCTTATGATGTCATCAGTCTCCAATTCAATTTCCGGCCTGGGCACTTTGTCCAGTGGTGTGGGGTGGTGTGGTGTGCGTGTTTGTGGGTGTGGTGTGGTATGTGTGTGCGGGCTTGTGGGTATGTGGGATTCACTTTTCACTTTGTGTTGCTGGCTAATGGTTTCTCATCTCCTAATTCAATCTCGGCTGGGCAGCTGGCAGTGAGGTTGTGGGTCTATCGGTACGGGTAGGTGGTGCGTTGTGCAGGGTGTGTGGGTGTGCGGTTTGTGGGTGAGCTGTGTGCGTTGTGCGGTTTGTGGTTATGGATTCATCTCCCACGTTGCTAACTTAAAAAAGGCGGGGGTGGATATTGGGTGAAACAAGGGGAGATCAAGCCGTGGTGTGCCGGGTGAAAACAAGGAACAGCGTGGGTGTGGGTGTGGTGCGGTGGCGGGTGAAAAAAAGGGAATCTAGCGTGGGTGTGGGTTATGTGTGGTGCCGGTGAAAACAAGGAATTCAAGCGTGGGTGTGGTGTGTGGTGTGGGGTGAAACAAGGGAATCAGCGTGGGTGTGGGTGTGTGGGTCGGGTGAAAAAGGGAATCAGCGTGGGTGTGGGTCTGTGTGTGAGGGACGTGCGGGTATGGGTGAAAAAAAAGGTGAATTGGCATGGTGTGTGGGGTGCGGGTTGAGGTCTGTAGGAAATGTGGCTGGGACAGCTGTTCCAACGAACAGAAAAAGTGTGGGTGGTGGGTGGAAAAATGAATCAGGTGTGGGTGTGGGTGTGGTGAGTGTAAAGTTTGTGGTGTGGGTTTAGGTGCTATTATGTTGGCTTCTTCAAACTACTTTTGCATTTCCCCATGACCCAAGACTGTGGCCTGGTCAATGGTTTCATGGCCTATTCAGGCACTCTCGTGGCGTGTGCAATGCCCCATGGCCCTCCATACCTAGACTATGACCAGACTATGGCCCTGGTGTATGGCCTATTCAGGCAGCTTACATGGCGTGATCAATGGCTATGGCCTTCCATGACTAGCCTTTGACCTCTGACCTTGACCTCTACTATGACCTTACTATGAAGTAAGATTGCCTAGATTATGACCTAGAATTATGACCCTAGATTATGACTAGATTATGACCAAGGACTTAAGCAGTACCCCGCTGTTTGTTGTTGGGTTGCGACGCGTTGAAATTAAGCAAGTCGGTAGCGACCCAGTTGCGAACGCGCTGCCCCCGGGACCCCCCGGAGCTTCAGCTTTCCGGCTCCAACTGGGCGTACGCCCACATGTACCTAAATCAGGCCTTGCCGTCGCATACCTTTGCTTTCAAAAGCTGGACTACATAAAGGTGAAGAAAAAAAGCAGTAACACTAGCCTCTATCTGCCACCGGGACTTGAGGGTCTCCACCTTTCTGATCTGCAGGGGGGTGTAAGGGTTTAGGTTTTAGAGTTAAGGGTTTCCACTTTGGTTTGGTTTGGTTTGGGGTTTGGTTTGGGGGTTGGGTTTAGGGGTCATCACACTCTGTGAATTCTGCTAGGGAAAGTGAGGGGGCGTGTTAGGAGTAGTGTGTAGGGTTTCTGCCCTGGGTTTGGGGGTATGTGTTTAGGTCTCCACTTTGGTTGAGCAGGGGGAGACGGTTTTTAGGGTTTTAGGGTCTCCAACTTAGGGGTGTGGGGTTGGGGTTCAGGGTCTCGACAACTTGATCTGCAGAAGAAGCGTGTAAAGTTGTAGAATGTTAGGGTTTCCCAATTTTAGGGTTTGGGTTAGGAGTCTCACTTTAATAAATCCTCGCGAGAGGGGTGGAGGTTATTAGGAGTATTTATGGGTTCAGGATTTCCTTTGGTTTATTGGATTTAGGATCTCCACTTTGATCCTGCAGGGCAATGCGACGCAGCAGTGACCTATTAGCAATGTCACATTTCGTCCTGAGTGATCCATGTTGAGGGCGAATGCCGTTGCAATGACATCATACAAACATTCAATGCATACGGCTTCGATATGCAGCACTATCCAATTTGTATTACTAGCTCTATGAGGCTGTGCTCTATGCGATAAGTCATCAGTCAAAAAACATCGCACAATAAATGTATATATATATAACATATACTAAATACTATCGGAGTAGAGTCACGTATACTATGATCATATGATTAGTTCTGGGGGAGACTGAGAGAGAGAAGAGAGAAGAAGAGGAGAGAGAGAGAGAGAGCAGAGGAGGAGAGAAGAAGACATAGTCGGATGCCTAATTCATTTGGGCTTATTGGGTACAGATGGTGTCAAACCTTATCGACAGTTTGCCAGTGTCACGTGCGGAAAATATAGGTTATCGGCTACAAAAGCCTTGCTAAAAGACAGCATCAGCTGCCAGAAACAAATTAAAGGTGTAAACACGTATAGTTGCTCTAAACAAGTTATAAACAGCATCAGTTGGAATTTAATAAACAATTAATAACATATAAATAATACTATGGCCTTACCAAAGCTGGGCTATACGAGCTCAGTTCAACCATCATTGAAATAAACATATATTGCTAAATTTGCTAAATCAGCAATCAGTGAAACCATATAATATAACTTCAGATTTGGTTTTTTCTCAGAGTTTGGGATTCAAGATCATTGTCAAACCCAGCCTTGACAGATCTAGCCCTACCTTTTCCAACCGCCAGCTACCATCGATGTTCGCGCAAGCAGGTGCATCACCAGTGTTTTTTTCCAGCTCCCGGGGCCATAGAATAGTTATGAGGGAATCCCGAAGATGACGACCTGCAGGTCGAAAATTGAAAAATCTTTGAAAATTTAAAATATGGGGGAAGTGTATAAGGATGTTTCCCTGAAGGAACAGATGCAGGTCGAAATTATTGAGATTTGGAAATTTAATATTGGGAAAGTGTTTGAAGGATATGTCTCAGAGAAGAGACAGCGGATCAGGGTTGAAAAATTTTAAATTTTTTTAAATAAAAAATATTGAAAGCACAAATATGTAAGAGCGGATGTTCCCAGAGGTGAAGCAGCCTGGCAAGCTTCGAAAAATTGTGACGAATAAACATTTCTGGAGAATTTGATATATGAAGTGTGAGAGGGATGTTTCCAGAGGACCGCCTTGCAGTAAACAATATGAAATATGTACAATTTCGAAAAATTGAACAATTGAAAAAGTGATGAGGGATTGTTCCAGAAGATAAACCACAGAGTTCGAAAACTGGATAATGTGCGAAATTCTTACGCCTTGCAACAGGTTTCATGGAGTTAAGGAAACCTTCCGCTTTGTTGCTCTGGGGGAAGGCTATCGTGGTTGCTCTTTGCCGACCGTACTGCATCCTGAGCCCGGACACTGGCAGTGCGCAACGGCAGTGGATTAAAAAAAAAATGATAACCAATTGTGCTTTCTTTTCCGCAGACGCTCCGCACCTGAGCTCGGACCTGCACCGCGACTGGCAGTGTGATTCCAAAATGAAAATGATACCACAAGCAGGAAACAATGAGTGTTTTTCTTTTCGCAGTCCGGCTACTTGCACCTGAGCTTGGGACTATACCGCGTGAACGAGCAGTGATTCGAATAATGAATTGATAAAACATATGAGATTTTCTTGCTTTGTTCAGAAGGGGGCGCTTGAGCAAGCGCGAATGCAGATGGTGTCCAATATGGCTGCGTGTCCACAGAAAAGGAATAATGACTGCTGTGATGAATTATCGAGTACATGATGGGGTGCCAGTATACAGGCGTGCTCGAAAAGAAAGGAGCACTCTGCTTATAACCAAATGCGATTGGTGTAAATAAAAAGAATTGCAAACAAATTTTCAGAATTCCCCAAGTTTAAAAGATTGTCAGTCATAGTTGTTAATCTGTGTTCTCGTTCCTTTGTTTAAATATAGAATGAAGCGCCTGGAACGACATTTTGAGGGGTGGGGAGTTTTTCTTTAATTAAAAAGGGGTGGCCCTGTTTTTATTAATATGCTGAGTGTTCACATAATGATCATTCTGTTGTGCATCTCAATAACACCGTGTGTCCAGATAGGCTGCCTGCCCAGAAAGTTAAACATAAACTTATAATGGAATGGTAATTGTGCCAATTAGAGCTGCCTTGTACCACGAAAAGAAACATTGATAATGAAATGCTGAATGGTGTCCAATGAGAGCTCTGTACAGCTGAAAGAAACATTGATCACGTACAGGATGACCGGTGTCGATATAGCCGCATGACCACGATGATTAATATCAATTATAGGATGAACTTATGGTTATAAGGTAATGGACTAAATGGATGCCGATATAGCTGCCTGTTCGAGAAAAGCAGGACTCTGTATTGGAACTCGCAGTACAAAGTGGTGCCAGTATATCGCTTCCTGTCGAATAGAGAAAAGAGAACTCTGTCAATTGAAGGAGCGCAGTAGCAATGGTTGCCCGTAGCTAGCCGTGCCGTCGGAAGAAAATTATAAAACTCTGCTTGAAACCTAATGCGGACGTATGGATTCATAGATAGTCTGCCCATCCACACAGAAGCTAAACACTGCTTATAAGATTGTAATACAATGGTGCCATGAGAAAGAGGACACAGGTGTTTAGACATTCAGTGCCATTGTGAAAAATGCTGCCATCCCAACAGGTAGGGAACACTGGTGAATAAATGAGTCAGCAAGTGATGTCAATATAGCTGCTTGGACCCATGAAAAAAAACTTCTGCTTAGAAACCCAAGCGACTATGTCCAAGATAGCTGGCCCATCCTCAGTGAGAGATGAACTGCTTACAATTGGATACAACAGTGTCAAAAGTAGTGTCCATGAAAAAGAGAAACACGGTGTTAAATTCAAGCTCCATGGTGACAAAATGGCTGGCCATTCCACACAGTAGAGAACACTGCTTACAATTGAATACCATGGTGCGTCATTATAGCTGGGCAAGGTCCATGAAAACAGAGAAACACGGTGTTTAATTCAAGTGCGAGTGGATGACAAAAATCGCTGCCATCCACATACAGTAGAGTAGACTGCTTATAAGAGTTGAAAACAATGGTGTCTATATAGCTGCCCATCCACACACTCAGAGAAAACTGCTTATAATTCAGGATTTGAATGAGCTCCATAGGAGCTGCCCCTACCCATCCAGTGGTCAAACTCGATTTTTCATCAATGCTAGGAAACTGTTGTTGTCAGCTTCTGTGCACCAGGTTTGCTGTAGGTTTTGCTGAATAGCCAGCCAGGGGCTGCCTAGAAACCAAGAAAGAGAAGAAACAACAGTATCGTTAAGATCACATGTTTTCCGGCTACAAGCAGCAGCTTCTAGGCAGCTTCCCTTGGTTAGCTACTCAGGCCAAGCTTGAGCAACTAGGCACTTTGAAGCTGGAATCACCAAGTTTCTAGCAATGTTGCTGAAATTATAGTACTTAGCCTTGCTGCTGGATTCAGGGAGCTGCCAAGAAGCTGGCTGCCCATAGCTGAAAAAAGAAATGCATTAGTTAATAATCCAAACGCACCAGCTTTTTTCAAATTCTCTGCCACACTCTTGATGCAAGTACAAACTTGTCAAAGCTGTGAGGCGGTACTGTGGGAGGGAAGATGTAGGAAGTGAGGCTAGAATTTGATCAGACACGCCGTTGTTGGACAGTGGTGGTGGAAGGCCAAGCTCGTGACGTGTGTGTTTCAGAACTGATCATGCTAAACGATCGGCAGCAAGTGCCTGATTAGGTGTATGAGCTAAAAACAATCCACCGTGCTGCAAGAGTCAGTGGCTAGCCAGGAAGCCTGCCTGAAGAGCTTCTCAGAAAAGAAGACCGGGGAAAAACCCTGATCATTGGCTATCTCAATTACTTGAACTTGCCTAAGTTCCTTAGCTCCCGCCATTTAAGACTGACTCGCTTGACTTCGCAGGAATAATCAATATGAGAAGTGCCATCAGGTATTGGGTAGAGAAGAAAAGCATCAATCATAATGGGACCAATAGGCTAATGGCCCACTGTTTCCTTTTGGGGGGCTACATATTGCAAGCTCCAAGACAGCTCCATAGCCAGGCACTGGATCAAGCCCAGAGCTTGCAGCATCATTGGGACGCCTGTCATGTCAGCTTTCAGACACAATAGCTCTAGCTTCAGGTTGAGCCGCAGGACGGGGGGCAGGAGCTGACTACAAGCTGTTACATTAGCCCCCCAAAAGAAACAGTGTATTGGGACTTCCCCAACCGTTGACCAATCAAGATCAACTCTGGAGTACCAGAAGGGGCGGATTGAAATCAAAACACTTGAATACCCAAGTTTCAGGTGCGTAAGAGTGCCAAGTGCCAAAGTGGCAGGTGAAGGTGTTCCAGTGTAGGGTGGCAAAGGAGTGTCCAGGTGTCAAGTGTCAGGTTGTGAGGTAGAAGAGTGTTAGGTGGAAGAGTGGTCCAGGTGTCAGGCGGAAGAGAGTCAAGTCTCAGGTGGAAAGCAGGAGCTTAAAAGGGATCAAACAGAGTTGGCTGCTAGACCAGGGTGTGTAAGAGCCTCACAGCAAGCGGGCAGCGACACAAGAGAGCATCGTATTTCTGGTGTGCAACGAGTCGTCAGCCGTTCTGAGTGGCCAAGTTTGAGTTGGCCAGTTGCTCATATGGAGCGTTAATTCGCAGTCATCATCAAAAGTATGGCGCTAATGCTAAATGAAAATAGATCAATGCGCATCTTGCTACAAAACCTTATCGACCCAAAGCATGTTTGAATCGCCGTTATAAGAGGCTGACTCGTGAAGATTTGAGACACCCCGTAACTGCGAGTATTTACTTGGGTCAAGGTTGGGTTTAACAGGCGTGAGCAGAATGAAGAATTGGGCAGGGGAGAATGCAAAGGAGGCCAGATGATCAAACGCGAAATCCTCGATGCCCATTCTAGATAAATCTTGAAATTTTGATTTCACGGAAGCCAACGGGGCGGAAGTCAGCTATCTGCAGGTGCTCTGGAACGCCACGCTTTGCGCTTGCCTTCACTTGGCTACACGCTCGCACACGAAGATTCGTCGTCTCTGATATCAGGTGGCAAGGGTGTGTAATTTATGTGTGCCATTATTTCAAATTATTTGCTTGTGGGAAGGTGTCCCCGCTCGACTCATTACTTGTCATTATATTTCCCTCCTCTGCTTTTTCGCTCCTTTGCTCCTCTGCTTCTCTACTGCTTTACCTAGTTTCTTTCTTCTGCCCTAATCGGCTTAAATATGCTCCTTTTGCCTCCTCTTTATTAACTTGCTTACTAGTTTCTTTCTGTGGCCCTTTATTCGGCTAAAATTATTGGTTGGACTCCCTTTGGGGGCTGCGTGTAGCAGCTTCTATACAATTCCTTTCCCCCTCCTTCATCTAAGACTGAAACTAGCGATAAGTGAATTTTCAAGCTGGCGTGGCGTGGGATTCCAATGCAGCTAAAAGCTTTGGGTTGACCACAATGGATGGTGAATGGAGCTGGACAGCTCGTTAGAAGTTGCTATGCGTATCCCCCAAAAGAAACTCTGACGCAGTAGGGTTGGATTGTGGTGGGCAAGACACACTTGACGGCAATACTTGGTGGTTCGCCATACACTGCAGTACTTCTTTCACATATTTGATATATCATGGAGATCAATGCCTCTCTTATCCATTCCTGGTCTGTTGCCTGCCCAGCCCTGGAGCCCCTGTCGCCTCTTCCCTTCTATATTTCCGACTACTGCTTAGCTAGAATGGACACAGCAGATGCTTGGGTAAGCATGCGCCAAGTTTGGTGATCACGGCTTTTTATCTAGAGCTTGAACTAGCCCTGACTCCTGCCTAATCCTATCTTTGGTCCATATTCTGCTGTGGTTCCGTATCCAAATCTGTTTTTCCTTGTTGATCAGGAGGCGACATGGACATTAAGCATTGGCGTATTTTCTCACTGGGAAAATTACATTGCTGTATTGACAGCAGATGACGAATGACGTGTACAACATGATCAAAAGTCGCAGATAAAAAATCAACTAGAAAAGCATTGGTTAAGAGCACATCATGGTCATCGGAACCTGGAAATAGCATCCAAACTGGTGAGAGATCATGCCAACCGTCAACACGCAACTGTCACATTCATATCATCTTATTATGAGTTCGGCTTTTATATTGTTGAGAGCATTACTCACAATTCAAAGTAGTTAATCAGTGTGTCCAGACTAGTGTCATGAAAGAAATGAAAATCCCGAATCGTCTGCATGGAGGTCAGCAGTACAGTCGGTGAGATTTGACTCAGGAGTAGGGACCGGCATATCAATATGATGTGAGCAAGAGGCGAGTCTGATATAATATGATATCACACAAATTGCATCGAATATGAGATTGTATATAAATGGTAACGTTAGCGTAGTCAGGCTGCCGGCATCATCACAAATATGATATCATATGATGACATGATGTCTGTGATATCATATTGCCGTACCCCTACTCGGGAAATCATCTCATGAAATTCTTCACAGCACTATCAATAGGAAATCTCAATGGTGTGCCTTCGGCGCCTTAGCTCATCTTGGTCATATATATGCAACCTACCCTACTATGCTTCTAACAAGACTGGCTCCTCCTGTGATGGGCTGGGCCGGGGTACTTCCCAATCCTTGGTTTGTCAGCTCACCCTTAATGCTTGTCAGACTTGGACTTCTTAGACTTCTTGTCCTTTTTAGACTTTCTTGTCCTTCTTTGACTTCTTAGAACTTTTAGTCTTGTCAGACTTAGACTTCTTAGACTCTTTAGGCCTTGTCTTGTCGCTGCTGGTAGACTTGTCGCTGCTGAAAGACTTGTCGCTGCCAGTCATGTCAGTTTTCTCAGTGGTAGTAAGGGTGGACAGGGCTGGGACTGACAACTTTTCTCCTGTCTTGGCTGGGAGATGTAAGCTCACAGCATCAGCTTGGGGCAGCAGGTTGGGCACCGAGCACAAACAGCAAGAGGGTGATGGCAAGGAGCAAGGCTGCCGGCGCGGGCATTCTTGAGGGCTTGTTTTCATGTTACACAATTCAGGGTTCACCCTGCGAAGGCACAAAGGACAGCAACAACCATATGCAACCATCCGGCGTCGTTTTGACATGGTTTGACGGGATATGAAAGGGCAAATGCATTAGTACTTCACTGGAAAAATATATCTTCTGCTCTAATTGTCCGAATGAGTGCTCCCCTGAGGTACCCTAATGAGGATCCCTGGAGGTCGGCCCGGGGGGTGGGTCGTGTGATTCAACGCTAACAATGGCAGCCTCCTTGTGAAAGGGATGTACAAGCAAGTGCTTAACGTTATCCGTACAATGAAATATTATGGGTCAAGAATCAATTTAAGCAGGCTCGATTAATTACGCACCAGTATTTCATTTGTTATAACAATGTTATTGCATAATACATTCTGCATTGACTTTGAAATGTTTGTGCAAATGGCATTATTAATCAAACTTGGTGGCCAGTAAGCTAAGTGAAGATTAATAGCTCACTGACTCCCCGAAGTTCCATGGCCGAGGCTACCAGTTGCTACTGCCAACCTGCCCTGGTACTAGTGAGAAACAGCAGATTTCCTTGTCAAGACACAATGTGCTGATGCAATGAGCTGCGAGAGGCACGGAACATGCGAAGCTTTCTAAGCGGGAAATCCGTAGCACATGGCTCCAGGTCCCTTTTAGTCCACAGGACAGGACGAGGAAACGACAATGAAACCCGCCGCTCCCAAGTCCGACAGCAGCATTTCCCACAATAGTAGTGTGAAACTGGAAGTATCTCCAGACCAGCGCGACGTAGATTCCGACAGGACCGCATTCATATTTCAAATACCCCGTCAAACCCCCCGGCAAAACTAGGACCGTACCCACCTGCCAGTGTTTTCACCAGCATTACTGTCCTGCCCCGGTATATAAATCAATGTGCCGTTCCACATAGGGGAACACTAACTTCTGCCTTGCCTGCCCAACCCTTTGTGATCCTGTATTCTGATCCAAAATTTCGATCGCGTAGAGAATTCCATCCCGCAGGACCTCAATCATCGAAATCGCGCACGGGCCTACGCCTCAAGCCCGCTCTGCAAACTACACGTAATCCGAAACCCTCCGCACATACGTGGGCACGGGATTGTTGACTCACCTCTCTATGCTACCTGATACCCCAGACTCCCATCTCTGCAGACTCATGCGCTAGCATTCTCCAGCAGCTCTAAAGAAGTAGAGTATGATTTCCTTCCCTCTCCTCGTCCCGACTCGTAGTCGACCATCGCATTCCTTCTTTCCTTCCTTTTCTCAGTTTCCTTGCACTGCAGCCCTGTTCGCCTTGAAGTGTGCGTACGTTCGTTCTGTAGAATTGTCTTCCTACTTTACACTCACATTCATAGCTGCTTTCAAATCACGACCCTTTGTGGATGACTGATGGTTGAGATGTTCTTCCAACCCCATGACTTGAAGATCAGCGAAAGTGGTTCAAACTCAACTGGAACCAATGAATATACTAGATGGCAATACTGGCAGATGAATTAGGTGTCCCTTCCTAGTTTCTGGTAGACACTTCCTTCACTGGGATAAATGTTGTATGAGCAAGTTACCTTGATCACTCACCACCCCTGAAACAACCCTGTGACAGGTAAAAAATAGGTAGATGATAGCCCTTCCCCAAAGGTCACAACCCTGAGGGATACCTGCACTATCCAACTTTGTTTTGATGCCCTATACCCTTGTCACCACTACCAGACCACTTACAAGGCACAGGCTTTAAAATCCCTATACTATTTAAATGTAACATAGCTGATATGACCAGTACGGCCAGGCAATGGGTGTGATATACCCCCTAATTAAGAAATATCACACACAAGACCTAATCGTCATACAAAAGCCAGCCTACACTTTAATATTCTTACAAGGGCACACTAGTGCCTGGGAGTCTGGGACAAGGCTCTGGAGCGGGAGTGGCAATGAGTCTGGTAGGTACATGTGCACAATAGGTGATCCTGGAACTCCGAAGCTGCATAATTTGCTTTGCAGCACTGGGCACAATAGACTCAGGAACGCAGCCTTGTGCTACATGGATAAGTCAAGCTGTCTCAGCTGTGTATAAGGGGGTCTCCAGGATAACACGCATTAGGGATGATAACATCCCATTATCGGCATTAGAAAACTGTGGATCTCCTGAAAGCTATTGGCCTCACCCAATGACACACTTTGCTTGTGATCAGACCTGCCCAGAAGCTTTACCCTTTCATATCTTCCTCCCACCCCCCATAGGAAGGTACCATCTACAAGCACCAAGAAATGATGCTTAGTGCATCAACTGCAGCCAGCACAGCCACCCAGTGCATCAGCTTGGGCAGGAACCATGTCCTGTGGTACATTCAAGTGCTCACCTGCACCTATAAGAGTGTCTCTCCACATCACTGGCTTCAAGGCAACAAAGCCAGGGGGTTAGATGTTGGAGGCTCTACTGGCTGTACGAAGCTCACAAGACACTTATGCAAGTGATCTTAAGCACACCAAAGTGTATGGCTGAAGTTACTTGCTTACTGAGCGTGCATCCTCCTGCCTCAAGGAATGCTTTGTTTAGTTACGTTGGTCTGGTGGGCATATGTATAAATCAAACTGCCCTCCCCTCAGCACTAGTCTGAAAACAAGTAAAAAAAAAAAATGGAGATAAAAGAAAAACAAATACCAAAGAAAGAAAATTTGAAATAACAATGCGAAACGAAAAAAACAAAAAAGAAACAAAACAAGAACAAATAAAAAAAAATAAAAAAAATAGAAAAAAAAAAAACAAATTAAAAAAAAAGAAAAAAACCCAAAAAAAAAAGAATTTAAAGAAAAAAAAAAAGAAAAAAAAAAAAAAATCAAATAAAACAAAAAAAATCAAAAAAGAAAAAAGGGAAATGAATAATTTGAAATCAAAAATCATAAAAAAAACAAAAAAAAAAAAAAAAAAAAAAAAGAAAGAATCAAAAAAAAAATAAAACAAAAAGAACCACCCACCGAATAGGAAAAACAAAAAGAAAAAACAAAAAAAAAAAAAAAACCAAAAAAACATAAAAGAAAATGAGAAAAAAAAAGGACAAACAACTTCTATGGTTTGTAATTCACTAGACCTGCTGCCCTGACCACGACTTAGCTCGTTCAAAAAATAAAATTTTTTCGGAAAAAAATAATTGATAAATTATAATTAAATAAAATAAAACTTGTATATACATTTATAAATTAGAATTGTATCAAAAAATATAAATATGTATTATAAAATATAAATCATATTTAATATTACATGAATTATTTTATAAAAATTATTATATTATAAAAAATATTTTATATATATAAAATAAAAAAAAGTAATAATTTTAAATACATCTTAAATAAGCCAAATTAATGTATAAAAAGATATGAAATGTAACAGTTCCCCACGATTAATTGCCCAAGGGACTGGACCCTTAGCACTCTGGTTTCCATGTTGCAGGACAGATCTCTATGCCTTTAGGGTGTTCCAGGGCCTATAGGAGTTGCATCGGCAAAGAGGCATGTGTGTAAGTCGCCTCATTTTGTGTGTCTGGAGACCATGAGGAAGCTGAAACCTGTTGCTGCCCCAAATGGAGGACTGTTTATAGAGATGCAGCTGGCAAGTGATGGGTTCTTTGACCTCCTTAGAGAGTGAGCTTATTGCTCTACTTTTGTCAGTGTAGTCCCCCCTTCTTTCAGGTCATGCTTTGTCCTGTTGACTGAAGTCTTTCTCACGCTGCATTGCACTCTCACCCCCAACTGACATAGATCCAGCCAGGTTTTGCCTTGCACCAGCCTCAACGGGAAGTATAGTAGCAGCTTTGGCTAATGGGGCAGATCTAGAGACTATTAGAACTCAAGGTAGGTGGATATCAGATGCCATTAAGGCAATACGGATCCCCAGACCTCTCAGTTAGTTGAACTTTTGCTCCAGCCTCTAGCCTAGCTTTTCCTTCCTTCTTCTTCTTTTGATACCCCCATCACTTAGCCAAGCCTGCTGTCCCGTTACATGCTCCTTACTCCTACACCTTTCCCCCAGTCCCCTTACACTCCTTTTCTTACATGTGGACTGATTTTTATTATCCTGAGGCACGTGTGTGTGAAATTGCAGTGACTCTTGCATATGGTAGGAGCACAAGACAGACCTGAACAGTCTGGACTTACAAGTAGATAGTGCAGTTGACTTATTTAATGGTAAAAGCTATAAGACCAGTAAAGCCAGCTAGTGGTGTGATATACCCCCTAATTAAGGAAATATCACACTCAAAGCTAAAACTTTACAAGGCCCAGCATACACCTTAAATATGTCTACTAGCACTTGTACCAATGAGGCCCCATCTGAAAGATCGCTGGACCTCTCGTGCAGTGTCTCCATGTCAGCAAGCAGGCCCCCATACTTTTGCACATATAAGTACTTGACAATGATGAAGCCTGCACGTGCTTAATTTCCTCAACCCTTAAGGTAAATTATATGTATTGGAAATATGAAAAAGCACCTGTAAGGAATCTGAGTCAACCGTCTGAATGCCGCATTTCCCACACAGTAGTGGGTGAAAATGGAGTATTCAGGCCGCCCGACGTATGATTCCGCAGACGCATTCATATTTTCAAATACCCGTAAACCCCGGGCAAAACCAGGAGTTAGCCACCGCCAGTGTTTTTCACAGCAGTACTGTCCTGGCCCGGTATAAAATCAAGTGCACAGTCACTGGGGGGCACTAAATTTCTTGGTGCCCCAAGCTGCTGAGCCTTGATCTGAACCAAATTTCGAGTTCCCACCCACCATCCCTCTGTCCCACTGGAGTTTATCTTCCAGAAGCTAACCTGAAGCCTCCCAGGGGAAGTGACTCTGTTATTATTTGACCAGTAGCGACTCTATTGTAGTAGCACAAAGACAGACCTGAACAGTCTGGACTTACAAGCTAGATAGTGCAGTTGACTTTATTTAATGGTAAAAGCTGATAAGACCAGTAAAGCCAGCTAGTGTGTGATATACCCCCTAATTAAGGGAAATATCACACTCAAAGCCTAAAACTTTACAAGGCCCAGCATACACCTTAAATATGTCTACTAGCACTTGTACCAATGGGGCCCATCTGAAGATCGCTGGACCTCTCGTGCAGTGTCTCCATGTCCAGCAAGCAGGCCCCCATACTTTTGCAAATATAAGTACTGACAATGATGAAGCCTGCATGTGCTTAATTTCCTCAACCTTAAGGGTAAATTATATGTGTTGGAAATATAAAAAAGCACCTGTAAGTAATCTGAGTCAACCGTCTGAATGCCGCATTTCCCACACAGTAGTGGTGAAATGGAGTATTCAGCCGCGCGCAGATTCCGCAGGACGCATTCATATTTGCAATACCCGTAAACCCCCGGGCAAAACCAGAGTAACAGCCAGTGTTTTCCCAGCAGTATTGTCCTGCCCGGTATTAAAATCAAGTGCACAGTCACTGGGGCACTAAAATTCTTGGTGCCCCAAGCTGCTGAGCTTTTGGATCTGAACCAAATTTCGAGTTCCCACCACCATCCCTCTGTCCCACAGGAGTTATATCTTCCCAGAAGCTACCTGAGGCCTCCCAGGGGAAGTGACTCTGTTATTATTTGACAGTAGCGACTCTATTGGTTTAGTAGCACAAAGACAGACCTGAACAGTCTCTGGACTTACAAGCTAGATTAGTGCAGTTGACTTTATTTAATGGTAAAAAGCTGATAAGATAAACCAGATAAAGCCAGCTAGTGGTGTGATATACCCCCTAATTAAGGAAAATATCACACTCAACAGCTCAAAGCTAAAACTTAGCACAAGGCCCAGCATACACCTTAAATATGTCTAGCACTTTGTACCCAATGGGCTACCAATGTCCAATGGCCCCATCTGAAAGATCGCTGGGACCTCTCGTGCAGTCTCCTGTCAGCAAGCAGGCCCCCATTACTTTTGCAAATATAAGTACTGACAATGATGAGCCTGCATGTGCTTAATTTCCTCAACCCTTAAGGGGGTAAATATATGTAATAAAATTTGGAATATTGAAAAAAGCAACTGTAAGGAATCTGAGTCAACCCGAATGCCGCATTCCCACACAGTAGTGGGTGAAATGAGTATTCAGCCGCGCGACGTAAGATTCCGCAGGGCGCATTCATATTTCAAATACCCGTAAACCCCCGGGCAAAACCAGGAGTAACCACCGCCAGTGTTTTCCCAGCAGGGGACTGTCCTGCCCGGTAAATAAAATCAAAGTGCACAGTCACTGCGGGGCACTAAATTCTTGGTGGGCCACCAAGCTGCTGAGCCTTTGATCTGAACCAAATTTCGTTCCCACCACCATCCCTCTGTCCCACAGGAGTTTTATCTTCCAGAAGCTACCTGAGCCTCCCAGGGGAAGTGACTCTGTTATTATTTGACAGTAGCGACTCTAATTGGGTAGTAGCACAAAGACAGACCTGAACAGTCTGGACTTACAAGCTAGATAGTGCAGTTGACTTTATTAATGGAAAGCTGATAAGGACCAGTAAAGCCAGCTAGTGGTGTGATATACCCCCTAATAAGGGAAATATCACACTCAAAAGCTAAACTTTACAAGGCCCAGCATACACCTTAAATATGTCTACTAGCACATTGTACCAATGGGGGCCCCATCTGAAAGATCGCTGGACCTCTCGTGCAGTGTCTCCATGTCCAGCAAAGCAGGCCCCCATACTTTTGCAAATATAAGTACTGACAAGATGAAGCCTGCATCGTGCTTAATTTCCTCAACCCTTAAGGGTAAATTATATGTATTGGAAATATGAAAAGCAACTGTAAGGAATCTGATCAACCGTCTGAATGCCGCATTTTTTTCCCACACAGTAGTGGGTGAAATGGAGTATTCAAGCCGCGCGACGTAAGATTCCGCAGGACGCATTCATATTTCAAATACCCGTAAAACCCCCGGGCAAAAACCAGGAGTAACCACCCCAGTGTTTTCCCAAGCAGTAACTGTCCTGCCCGGTATAAAATCACAGTGCACAGTCCACTGGGCACTAAATTCTTGGTGTAATCCAAGCTGCTGAGCCTTCGATCTGAACCAAATTTCGAGTTCCCTGACCACCACCCTCTGTCCCACAGGAGTTATAATCTTCCAAAGCTACCTGAGCCTCCCAGGGGAAGTGACTCTGTTATTATTTGACAGTAGCAACTCTATTGGGTTAGTAGCACAAAGACAGACCTGAACAGTCTGGACTTACAAAGCTAGATAGTGCAAGTTGACTTTATTTAATTGTAAAAGCTGATAAGACCAGTAAAGCCAGCTAGTGTGTGATATACCCCCTAATTAAGGGAAATATCACACTCAAAGCTAAAACTTTATAATGCCAGCATACACCTTAAATATGTCTACTAGCACTTGTACCAATGGGGGCCCCATCTGAAAGATCGCTGGACCTCTCGTGCAGTGTCTCCATGTCCAGCAAGCAGCCCCCATACTTTTTGCAAATATAAGTACTGACAATGATGAAGCCTGCATGTGCTTAATTTCCTCAACCCTTAAGGGTAAATTATATGTGTTGGAAATATAAAAAAGCACCTGTAAGTAATCTGAAGTCAACCGTCCTGAAATGCCGCATTTTCCCACACAGTAGTGGGTGAAATGGAGTATTTCAGCCGCGCGACGTAAGATTCCGCAGGGCGCATTCATATTTCAGAATTACCCGTTAAAACCCCCGGGCAAAAACCAGGAGTAACCACCGCCAGTGTTTTCCCAGCAGTATTGTCCTGCCCGGTATAAATCAAGTGCACAGTCACTGGGGGCACTAAAATTCTTGGTGCCCCAAGCTGCTGAGCCTTGATCTGAACCAAATTTCGAGTTCCCACCACCATCCCTCTGTCCCACAGGAGTTATATCTTCCAGAAGCTAACCTGAGCCTCCCAGGGAAGTGACTCTGCTTATTATTTGAAGTAGCGACTCTATTGTAGTAGCAACAAAGACTAGAGCTGAACAGTTGGACTTACAAGCTAGATAGTGCAGTTGACTTTATTTAATGATAAAAAGCTGATAAGACGCAGTAAAGCCAGCTAGTGGTGTGATATACCCCCTAATTAAGGGAAATATCACACTCAAAAGCTAAAACTTACAAGGCCCAGCATACACCTTAAATATGTCTACTAGCACTTGTACCAATGGGGCCCCCATCTGAAAGATCGCTGGACCTCTCGTGCAGTGTCTCCATGTCCAGCAAGCAGGCCCCCATACTTTTGCAAATATAAGTACTGACAATGATGAAGCCTGCATGTGCTTAATTCCTCAAACCCTTAAGGTCAAAATTATATGTATTGGAAATATGAAAAAGCACCTGTAAGTAATCTGAGTCAACGTCTCTGAATGCCGCATTCCACACACAGTAGTGGGTGAAATGGGAGTATTTCAGCCGCGCGATCGTAAGATTCCGCAGGACGCATTCATATTTCAAATACCCGTAAAACCCCCGGGCAAAACCATGGAGTACAACCACCGCCAGAGTTTTCCCAGCAGTACTGTCCTGCCCCTGTATAAAATCAAGTGCACAGTCACTGGGGGCACTAAATTCTTGTGCCCCAAAGCTGCTGAGCCTTGATCTGAACCAAATTTCGGAGTTCCCACCACCATCCCTCTGTCCCACAGGAGTTATATCTTCCAGAAGCTACCTGAGCCTCCCAGGGGAAGTGACTCTGTATATTTGACAGTAGAACTCTATTGGTAGTAGCACACAAAGACAGACCTGAACAGTCTGGACTTAACAAGCTAGATAGTGCAGTTGACTTTATTTAATGGTAAAAGCTTGATAAGACCAGTAAAGCCAGCTAGTGGTGTGAATATACCCCCTAATTAAGGGAAATATCACAGCTCAAAGCTAAAACTTTACAAGGCCCAGCAATACACCTTAAATATGTCTACTAGCACTTGTACCCAATGGGGGCCCCCATCCTGAAAGATCCGCTGGAACCTCTCGTGCAGTGTCTCCATGTCCAGCAAGCAGGCCCCATACTTTTGCAAAATATAAGTACTGACAATGATGAAGCCTGCATTGCTTAATTTCCTCAACCCTTAAGGGTAAATTATATGTATTTGGAAAATATAGAAAAAGCACCTGTAAGTAATCTGAGTCAACCGTCTTGAATGCCGCATTTCCCACACAGTATGTGGTGAAATGGGAGTATTCAGCCGCGCGACGTAAGATTCCGCAGGACGCATTCATATTTCAAATACGTAAACCCCGGGCAAAACCAGATAACCACCGCCAGTGTTTTCCCAGCCATACTTTCCTGCCCCGTGATAAAATCAAGTGCACAGTCACTGGGGCCACTAAATTCTTGGTGCCCATTCATAAGCTGCTGAGCCTTGATCTGAACCAAATTTCGAGTTCCCACCACCATCCCTCTGTCCCACAAGTTATATCTTCCAGAAGCTACCTGAGCCTCCCAGGGAAGTGACTCTGTTTATTATTGACAGTAGCGACTCTATTTGTAGTAGCACAAAGACAGACCTGAAAACAGTCTGGACTTAGCTAGATAGTGCATTGACTTTATTTAATGTTTAAAAGCTATAAGACCAGTACCAGCCACTAGTGTGATATACCCCCTATTAAGGGTCAAAATAAAAATTACAAGCTAGCATTACCACTTAAAATTGTCTACTACTTGTACACTTTGTGTGAGCATCTGCCCCATCGACTGCAGAAGATCGCTGGAACAATGCTCGTGCATGTGCCCAGTCCAGCAAAGCCCTGAACCTTACTTTTGCAATATAAGTACTGACAATGATGAAGCCTGCGATGTGCTAATTTCCTCAATCCCTTTAAGGGGTAAATGTATATGTATTATTGGAAACATGAAAAAAAGCACCCTGTAAGGGAATCTGAGTCAACATTCGTCTGTCCACCATAATCCCTGATGGGGACGGCCAAACTAGCAAACACACAGACAACCTAATGGTGAATCGAGTTCATGGGGATAGGGATGTTGATGGATGTGATAGGCGATGGAGGAAATGATGGAGGATGGGGATGGGATGGGGATGGGATGGGGATAGTCAAAGGCCAATGGGAGGGACATCGGATCCCGGATGGGACCCCCCAGTACAGGCTAGATTGCTGACAAAACAACCAGTACCTAGACCACAAGTAACTTAGATTTGCTGACACCGCACCTAGCTGCTGTAAACAGTCGATGACTCAAGGATCCTTACACCTCGTGTTGAACGACCCACAAACCCCCTAACGCAGTTAACGTCGACAAGATATACCGTACATGCAAAGGACAGAGAACGACGAGCACAGTTGGACATGACCTGGATCGCATACGATTTAGACGGTGCAAACCATGAACGAGTACCACAGAAGCACTCACGTACAAGTCTTTCAAAATCAACCTCCAATCTCTCAACACAGAAGCTAGAAGTATTAAACCTTCATCCAATTTGTCTGCAACCCTGAGACTCCCAACCTAAATGAATAATTGCATGCAGGAAGCTGTCAGCTCTGAGCTAATTACAGATCTAAAACCAATGAAATAGATGGCCCAGACTGGCAGGATAAATATTAATAGATGCCCAGGCCTGAGCCTGGATCCCGGAATAGATTAGCCAGGCGTGGCTGTGACTGCCTGGTGGCGCATAACAGTAACCACCACCGCCAAATAATTCATAGAACAGTATTATGCAATTTAACTGTATAATTTGATCCATCCCAACCCAGCCATTACGAACTAAATACGCACATTAAGTTTATTTTGTCTGTCTGCGTGTTGCTGGTTTGTTTGTTCATTTATTCAGGTAATTGTCCGCTGCAGCTTCTCAGACAGCAGGATTGAGCACTCATTCGACAAATAGAGCAGGGGGCAACCGTCTTTTTCTAGTGAAGTACTCTTACCCCGAATTGCCCTTTTCATATCCCTTCAAACTTTTCAAAACTACGGCAGGCTGCAACGTGTTGCTTCGTGCCTTCACAGGTGAACCTGAATTCGTGTAAAACAATGAAAAACAGCCTCTTTAAGAATGCCCGGAGCAGCCTGGCTGCTTGCCATCACCCTCCTGTGGTGCCTCCGTATATTTTATGCCAACCTGCTGCCCCAAGCTGTATACACCGAGCTTATATCCAAGCAAAGATATCAGAGAAAACCCAGTGTCTCAATCTCTCAGCTCTTGCACCCAGCCCTGTTCACCCTTACTTCCCCTAAATAAAACTGACATCGTGCACACTCCCAGCCATGGGCAGCCCGACGATAAGTCTAAAATCCAGTAGCGACAAGAGACACTAAAGAGGTCCGTCTAAGAAGGTCTAAGTCTGACAAGACTAAGAAGTCTAAAAGTCAAAGAAGGAAAAGAAGTCTAAGAAGGACAAGAAAATCTAAGAAGTCCAAGTCTGACAAGCAATTAAGGGTGCTGACAAGATCAAGGATTGGGAGTACGCGAGCATCCACAGGAGGAGCCACTCTCTGCAGAGCATAGTAGATAGGTGCACATATGTGACCAAGATGAGCCAGCGCCAAAGGCACACCCTTTGAGATACCTTTGATATGCAACAAAAGTCTTGTTATGAGATGACGTGGCTCCCGAGCATAAACGGAACAGCATGATATAATGCACAATGATAGCATGCCATCATCTAGATTGTATCATATGAATGCCCGGCAAGCTCTGACTAGGCTAAAGTTACCATTTTATATACAATCTCCATATGATGCATTTGGTATGACATCATACTCGCCTTTGCTTCAGACATCATATGGTATGCCGGTCCCCCCACTCCCAAGTCATCTCAGGGAGTAACCTAAGAAGTACGACTGTACTGCTGAGCCTCCATGGGGAGACGACTCGGGATTCATCTCATGACAAGTCATGGACCACTGATTGATCCTCTACTTTGAATGGTGAACACAGAGGCTCTCAACAGGTAGTTCATAGCCTTGCTCAAACCTAACAAAACAATATTGATAATGAGACTCCCTTGACAGTTGCGGTGTTGAGGGTTGCTGTATCTCTTCACACTTTGGGATGCGTCTATTTCCAGGTCCAGACCATGATGTATCTCTCTTAAAGGGTCCGCATAGCAACTTCCATCCAGCTCCAATTCACCATCCATTGTGTCAAACCCAAAGCTTTTAGCTGCATTGGCATCCCCGCCCACGCCAGCTTTGAACATGCACCTAGCCTAGGTTCAGACTTGGACCAAGGAAGGGGAAAGGAAATGGCTAGAAGCTGCTACACGCAGCTCCAAAAAAAGAAACCCCAGTGAAACTTCATCAACCTCAGTCACACGGGATGATGCTCTTTTCCTTGTTTATGCCGAAGGTTTACCTTAGGCCGATTAGGGCGTTAGATCGCAGGACACGCAGGCTGAGTACAAGGAGTGATGTGTTCTCATCCCTTGTGATCTACCAAAGCCTGTTTGTTTATCACCCCTACTTGCGAGATTAGAAAGGGGTGGTGAGGTTCAATTCCTCAGTATTTGGCCTGCCCCAGCGAAAACCTGCGGGAATGTTCCCTGTTCTGATCTCGTGCCTCGTTGTGGTTCGTCTAGTTGTGTCTCCTGTGGCTTGCCTCTAACGACCATGGCAGGGAGCATTGTCTGCCTTGGTCCGAATTAAGTGGGTAGTGGTGCTCCTGGCCCCAAGCAAACCTGTAGGAAGTACTGTTGGATTCCGCCCCTGGTCGGTGGTTTCTGAGTACTGATCTCTCCTGGCTCGCCTTAAACGTCCTATGGTAGGAGCTTGTCTGCCGTGGTCAATAGGGTAGTGGTGCTTCCTGGCCCCAAGCAAACCTTGTAGGGAAGTACTGTTGGATCCCTGCCCTGGTGGTGGTTTTCTAGTACTGTCTCCTTGCGCTCCGCCTCAAACGTCCATGGGGTAGGGAGCTTGTCTGCCATTGGTCAAACAGGTAGTGGTGAATGTTTATTTGCTCGGGGTCAGTATCTCCAAACCACACAGGCATGTGTGCGCCTACTCTTTGTCGGATTTTTGCACCTATACCCGCAACTTAAAACCCAACTATAACCTATACCCGCGCACCTACAAACCTACGACCTATCACAAAGCTATACCCGCACCTTTACCGATAATTGGGCATTTGATCTCTTGCGCGGCCTACTCTTTTGGCGACCTTTGTAGCAATCTATACCCGCCACAGCGAAGGCTAAGAATAGCCGTTCAGGTCTGCCCCCTCCCAAAAACAGAACCACAACGGAAACAAAACAGCAAGTGTTTGCACTCCGGATTTTGGCAAACAAATTGATTCGGCGGCACCATAATTACTGTATGACACCCTAAAGTTCGCCTTACACTTTTGCAGGAGTGGCAACGCCATTTGAACTGAAGCCTCGTTGTCGCTTTGTTTGTGTAGGGAGACCCACCTCCTGGGGTGAAATTCCTTTCACAACTAAAAAAGGCCTCTAGGGAAGGGCTAGCAGAAGAAGGCTAGGCTAGGAGAAGTGCCGTCAGTATTTGTTGCCAGGGACAGGAAAGTAGAAACAAGTCTTATGCCAGCGTCGCAAGCCGACGCGGTAAGATTGGGCGGAGTGTGTTTGGCAAACAAAGCGAAAGGTGGCAACAATGGAGCTAACCAAAGCCAGTTACGTTGTTGAACGGTTGGCTGACCATGTCAGGCTCAATTTTTCAGCGATCGAATAACGGACAAACAGTAACCCCTGGGGGCCTCCCGGCCCCCCCAGAAGGGGGTTTCTGCCAAAAGCTAGCTAAGCTCAATCCACTTTGGTATGTAGAACCACGGGCCACTGGGCTGGGCCCTGTTCCCTCTCTCCATCCAGGCTCCACAATCCCCTTGGTGGAACAGGAGTGAACAAAGCTAGGAAGCCAAACCACTTGGGCATGTTAGACAACACGTGCCACTGGCTGGCCTATTCCCCTCATCCATCCAGGCTTCAACAATGGCCCTCGATGGATGAAGGCGCTTGGGTGCCGCGTTTCTCAACAGGCAGATGGCTACTTGTGCTGCTGCCACTCCCTCAAGCGGCCTCAGTCACTCTGCCACCATGCCGGCTCTAGCTGTTCGTTGGCCCAGGAGGGAGAAGAAGGCCACCTTCCGGGAGCTGCTACAAGGCCCTATTGTCCTAATTTGGATTTGTCTGGCGGGAATGATGAAGGGGTGGTGGCATGCCACCTGCCCTTCGACCCTTAAGAGAAGGCCCAGCTGTATACTGTGCTGGCTAGGAGAGCGGGGGCTGGGGAGGAGTGGCTGAGGTGGTAGGAAGGGTGGGGAAGCGGTGGGGTGGGGAAGGGGGGTTTTGTTTGTTTAGTTCTAGTTTGTTTTGTTTGTTTTGGTTTAGATTGGGTTGGCCGGGTAGGGTCAGTTTTGTTGGGTTGTGTTTGATTACTTCATTTATTGTTATCTCGTCTCATATATTGTCCTAATTTACTAAATGCTTTTCACAACCAACTGGGCCGCCATTTCAGCAGCTGCTGCATATCAAACAGTGCAAGTCGTAGCGTTAATATTTATTTATTTATTTGGTATCTTCAGCTTATTTATATGGTATCTAATCTTCATTCAACAACGAAAGCGCTTTTCACAACGCTGCTAGGTATCTCTGGCTCATGATTGGTAATGTGGCTCATGTATGGTAATGCGGCTCAGTATTGGTAATGGGCTCGTCATGTATTAGTAATGCGCTCATGTATTGTAATGCCGGCTCATGTATTGGTATCTCGGCCTCATGTATTGTTAAATGCGGCTCATGTATTATGTTATTGCGGCTCATGTATTGGTAATGCGGCTCCATGTATTGGTAATGCGGCTCATTGTATTGCGTAATGCGGCTCATGTATGGTAAATGCGTGCCATGTATGGTATCTCGGCTCATGTATTGGTATTGCGGCTCATGTATTGGTAAGTGCCGGCTCGTGTATCGGTAATGCGGCATGTATGGTTAATGCCCATAGTATTGGTAATGCGCTCATGTATTGGTTAATGCGGCTCATTGTACTTTTAATGCGCTCATGTATTGGTAATGCGGCTCTCATTGTATTGGGTATCATCGGCTCATGTATTGGTTGAATGTGGCCTCATTAATGTATCTCGGGCTCATGTATTGGTATCCGACTCATGTATTGGTAATTGTATGGCTCTGTATGTTATTCTTGGCTTCATGTCATTGTAAATGGCGGCTCATGGATTGGTAATGCGGCTCATGTATGGTAATGCGGCTCATTATTGGTATCTCGGCTCATGTATTGGTATGTGCTCATGTATTGATCTCGGCTCATGTGTTGTAATGCGCTTATGTATGGTAATGCGGGCTCATGTATGTAATGCGGCTCACTGTATTTGTATCTCGGGCTCATGTATTGGGATCTCGGGCTCATGTAGTTGGTTATTCTCGGCTCATGGTATTGAAATGGCTCCATGTATTGGTAATGTGGCTCATGTATTGTATCTCGGCTCATGTATTGGTTATCTCGGCTCAGGTATTAGGTAATGTGGCTCATGTATCGGTATCACGGGCTCAGGTATTGTTATCTCACTCATGTATGAGGTAATGTTGCTCATGTATTGGTATCTCGGCTCATGTATGGTTAAATCTCGCTATGTATGGTATCTCGGTCATGTATTGGTTAATGTGGCTCAATTATTGGTAATGCGGCCTCATTATGGTTATCTCGCTCATGTATTGGTATCTGGGCTCATGTATTGGGTATCTCGGCTCAGTATTGGTAAATGCGCTCATGTATTGGTAATGTGGCTCATTAATATTGGTAAGCGGCTCATTATTGGTAATGCGGCTCAGTATTTGGTATCTCGGACTCATGTATGGTTATCTGGGCTCATGTATTGGTATCTCGGCTCATGTGTTGGTAATGCGCTCATGTATTTGGTAATGTGCTCATGTATGTAATGCGGGCTCATGTATTGGTTAATGCGGCTCATGTATTGGTAATGCGGCTCATGTAATGGTTAAGCGGCTCATGTATTGTAATGCGGCTCATGTATTTAAGCCGGCTCATGTATTGGTAATGCGGCACTCATGTATTGTATGCGGCCTCATGTATTGTAATGCGGGCTCATGTATGGTAATGCGGCTCATGTTTGGTATCTCGGCTTCATGTATTGGTAATGCGGGCTCATTGTATTGCTACGTCGGCTCATGTATTGGTATCTCGGCTATTGTATGGTAATGCCTCTTATGTATTGGTATCTCGGGCTCATGTATTGGTATCTTGGGCTC
>JAJSRW010001538.1:0-29185 GCA_022414725.1 Microglena sp. YARC | reverse complement strand
GTGGGTGCTGCATCAGGGCGGATCCATTAGTCAAGGATCTGACGGAAGGGTGCGGATTACCACAAAGGGGGCGCAAGTTTCGGTGGGCTTACCGGCCAGATATGAACTAGTGTGGGCAGAGCTGCCTACAATGGCTAGGTGGGCTGAACGAACTGCGCTCTAAAAAGTGCCGAGCAGAGTGGGTCATGGCCAGGGGGGCCGGACCAGGGCCGATGAGCGAGCTGAACGCACCTATCACTCCTGAAATGAAAACCGACAAATACTGGTCAGAACCTCGTAAGTGACAGGTGCAGGAAGGACGAGGCGCGTGCGGACAGCCATGTCACAAGTTCAAGTTCAAGTTTTCAAGTCCTGGGCCATGCTTGGATCTCCGTGCCTCTTCTTTAGTAGCACAAGCTCTGGTTTTCGTTCAGTCTCTGATGTGCTTTCCTATAGCCTATGCGGAGTTTGCTGCCAGTTCGAGAATTCCTACTCTATGCAGAGCATCTTTAACTAACGCAAAATGTCGTTTTATTAACGTACGAAGCTACCTCTGTCTGACAATCACTTCAGAACCATCTTCTGAAAGCATCCAACTCTCTTTCTTGAACAACATCACCGGGCCAAGATATAAAGTATCGCATTATAGAGTGGCTTGATCGGTGAGTCGATTGTCTGTGCTATGTGACCTATACCTACTAGCACTGCCCTGCACTCTGGAGTTTGAATAACTTGCAGGGAACTTTGGAATGGGAGGTAGGACGAAAACTGTATGTGTTTGAGGTCCCTAGTTGACCTGTGGTTGAACTCCGAAAGATTTGGTTGACCCCAAAAATCTCTTATTTCGCACGCATGTTTTGCATTTTGGGTAGCTACTGCCTAGAAAGCCTGCGAAATAGAAGTCAATTTTTCCATGGGATCCAGCTTCCACGCAGCCTATCCGACGTGCTTTCGAATGCTAACTGGGACTGGAGGTCCAAAGCAAACAAAATGAGCTGCACCCTGCTGACCTGGCCTCGACCTGCTCGCTCTGGTGTGAGCCTAATGAAGCAGAGCTACGTAGTGTACGCAGAATCTCACGTGCTTGTGCTATAATATAATCTCATGTGTCACTCGTGCAAACGCGACTAAGAGCGGACGTCGCTCGGTTGAGCGAATGGAGGAGTCTCCTCCAGTAGGGTGAATGGGGCGCTCCGCGTGCGGATATCTTAGTCAAGGCTCCTGACGTGTAGAGTGCGGAACGCTATAACAACACGCGAGGCGCGCGAGTTCGGATGGGATAGAAGGACATGGAACTGTAGTGCGAGTATGCTATAAATAGTGGGAGCACGTGCGCTCTTGCATCAAACAGTCGAGGATGAAGTGGTCTGGCCAGGGGGCGCCGTGCCGGCTCAGGCCAGGAAGCAGCTGGACGGCACAGCCGCAAACTGCTCAAACGACAATAAAACTGGCCCGAAAACCCGTATGTCTGACAAGTGTGCAAAAGAGCGAGGCGCAAGTAAAAGTTCTAAGTTTCAAGTTATCGCAGTCTGGGCTCATTGTCTGTGAGTCATCCGTGATTTGATGTGTAGCCAGTCTTTCGCGTTCACTGCTTGTTGTGCCTCTCCTTCCGTATGCGAGCAGTTTGCTGCCAGTTTCGAGAATCCTATTCTTCAATAACATCTTACAACTAGAAGATGGTCGGTTATACGTACAAGTGTGACCTCTGTCCACTAGAATTCAGCTATCATAGCGAATCTTATGAAAGATCCCGAATCTCTTCCTGAAAACAGGAGAGCTAAGTACAATATCATAAGCAGGGATTGTCATGGTGATGGCGAGCTTGTGTGGGCTAAGGGTTGACAACTATACCCCTAGCCCACTGCCTTGCACTGGAGTTGAATAGACCTTTGCGGTGAATTTGAAATTGGTGGTGACGAAGTATAACTATAGTGTGGTTTGAGTAAACACGAACCTACTTTAAGCTCGTGCTAGAACCTGTGGCTCTGAACCGAGAAGAATTATGCTGGACGGGGAACAAGACAACATGCTTCGCACGATATTGACCCCAAAACCAACTGAGGAGCCTTGCGTATGAGCGTCGCCTGTTGTGAATTTGGTGAGCTCCTGCCTAAGACGTCTGCCCGAATCGAATTCATTTTTCCACATGGGATATCCACATTGCCGGAGGAGCCCAGATAAGGTCTGGCGTGCTTCAGAGCTGGGGATGCCTACTGGGTCCGATACTGGGAGTGGCGGGACGCTTGAAGGGACACTAGCTCACACAAAATGATGCTGACCCATGCCGTTGAGACCTTTCGGCGACCTTAGCTGCTCTGGGTCGATCTGTGATCTGTGTCAGGCTTCTAATGAGCGAGAGAGCCACGTGTGCTAGATACCTTGGCTTCAGTCGTCAGATCTCGCTAACCTGTGAGTACATCTTGTGCGGATGGGTTTGTGCTCAGGAATGAAATAATAGAATGGTCAGCATGGAGATGCTGGTTGTCCGCTGGTAGTGCACAGACTAGAAGACAACTGACGGAATGCCATTAGGAGTGCTTGTTGTCCTCCAGTTCACATCATGTTCACTAGAGGGTGCCGCATGAGTTCAGGGCGGATGCTGTAGGATCAAGGGTCAGATACAGATAGCGGTGAGATACGCATTCGACTATGTGCGGAGGCGCTCGAGATAGGATAGTAGAGGACCACTGACAATGGATCGTGCCGATTGAAGGTGCTAATGATCATGATTGGGGAACGATGCTCTCTTCAAAGTGCAGAAGGAAAGTTGGTCTGGCAGGGGCCGGACTTGCAGCGCAGGAGCAGCCTGACGGACCGAGCACGGCATACTGCCTCAACCTAGACAGATTAAACGGGCGAAACCTCCGTAAGGTGACAGGTTTAGAAGAGAGGCGGGCGGGCATCAACCGATGAACCGAAGTCAAGTTCAGTTCCAGTCCTGGGCTCCATGCTTGATCTCCGTGCTCTTAATTTCGTAGCCAGCCTGGTTTTTCGTTAAGTCTCTTGAAAGTGCCTTTCCTTTCGCATGCGATGATGCTCTGCCAGTCCGAGAGAATTCCTATCTTCAAATCGTTTAACTAGCAAATGTCGGTTATAAAACGACGAGGTGCCTCTGTCCTAAATCACTTCAGAGAACAATCTTCTGAAGCAATCCACGAACTATATCGAACAAATCAAGAAGAAGCTCATAATAAGTACAGCGCACTTTATCAGAGGGTTGATGTCGGGTCGCTGCGGTATGTTGGTGATGCTGGAGCTGTATCCTAACCTAGCCAATCTGCACCTTGCCAATATGAGTGATAACTTTGCAGGGAATGTGAATTTGGGAAGGTTTAGGACAAACTATATTGTGGTTTAGGTCTATTTGACCTGTGTCCTGAACCTGAAAGATTTGGTGACCCAAACACTCTTTTCTTCGCCTGTTGTGCATTTGGTAGCTGCCTGTGAGTACGACTTGCTCTGAAATAGAAGTCATTTTGTCCCCTATGGGATCAAGGTTCCAGCCTTAAATCACGTGCTTAGATAGAATCTATGGATGGAGGTACAAGAGCGACAAAAGAGCTACAACACCAAGTGGCTCGGACATGGCTCTAGCTGCTCCTTGGTGGAGAAGCCTAATGAGGAAACTGTGCGACGCTCAATTGCACGAGCCTTGGTGCTATATAGAACAGGCAGTCGGCAAACGCGACTGAAGAGCAGGAACTTGGCTGGTGTAAGGGAATAGGATATTCTAAGATAGTCGAGGGTGCGCATCAGGCGCGGATTATCCCTTATAGCAAGTATCCTGACGGAAAGGTGTCGGAACGCACAAAGAGGCCCTGAGGGGCGCGGCATAGGATAGTAGTGACGGTACATGTACGCTGTGTGGCGAGTACTGCTAAATTGATAGTGGGGGAATACGACATTGCGTCTCTCAAAAGTGCCGTAGGAGAATGTGGGTCCTGGGCGCAGGGTGTGTCCGCTCGCAGATGTGCAGGCTGTTACCAAGCGCAACACTGCTCAAATCCACAATGAGACCGGCCCGCACAACCTCCGTGGTTGACAGGATAGTGAAGAGAAGGCGGCGGACACCAATGTTCAAGTTCAAGTTCAAGTTTTGCCAGTCCTAAGGCACTATGCTACTCGCCTTGTGGATCTTGGTGTAGCCATCTGGGTTGTTCAGTATCAGTCTTAGAAGTTGTCGCTTTTCCTTTGCTATGCGGAGTGTTGCTGCAGTCTCGTGAATCTTCCATAATACTATCGACACAGTTTAACGAAGCAAAATGTCAGGTATTAACTAACGAAGGGTGACCTCTGTTAATCACTTTCAGAAGCACAATTTTCTGAAGCTCGACTACCGGAACTCGCTCTGAAAAATCAGAGAGTCCAAATATTAACGTTACCGCATATATATGAGTGTTGATGAGGGGTTTGGGTGATTTAGTTGCTGGGGTGACGCCTATACCCTAGCCCAACTGGCCTACTTGAAGTTGAAAGGTAACTTTGCACGGGAATTTTTGATGGGAGTAGGCGACACTAGTATGTGTTGAGGTCCTAAGTGTGACCTGTGTGCTGAACTCGAAAGATTTTGGGTGGACCCCAAATACACCCTCTTTAATTTCGCTCTGGTTGTGCAATTGGGTAGCCTGCCTCCTAAAGCTGCCCGAAATAGAAATGTCAATTTTTCCGACTGGCGATCCAGCTTCCACCAGCTTATCACGTGCTTTAGGAATGCGACTAGGAGCTGCAGTCAAAGCAACAAAGATGAGCTCCACCCATGCTGGACTCTGGCTGAACGCTGCGCTCTGGTGGTGAGCCTAATGAGAGCCACGTGTGGCACGGCAAGTCTCACCGGAGCTTGAGCGATATAGAATCCGGCATGGGAAACGCGACTAAGAGGCGCGACGTCGCTGGTTGAAGGAATGAGTTCTCCAGTAGTGAGGGTGCGATCCAGTTGGCGGTATCCTTAGTCAGGATCTTGACGGAAGGTGCGGATAACGCATCAAGGAGGGCGCAGTTCGGATGGATAGGAGGGCATGCCTGTGTGGCGAGATGCTATGATAGTGGGGAACGATGCGTCTTCTCAACAAGTGCCGAGGAGAAGTGGGTCCTGGCAGGGGGGCCTGGCCGCAGGGCCAGGCGAGCCAGCTGACGCACAGCCGCAACTGCCTCAAACCGACAATAACGGCCGAAACTCCGTAAGTGACAGGTTAGAAGAGAGGCGGGGGGACACCATGTAACCAAGTTCAAGTTCAAGTTTCCAGTCCTGGGCTCCATGCTTGATCCTTCCGTCGCTTTATTTGTCAGCCAGCTCTGGTTTTTCGTTCAGCTCTTGATGTGCCCTTTCCCCTTTCGCTATTGCGGAGTTGCTGCCAGTTCGAGAATTCCTATCTTCAAACATTTTACAATCTAGCAAAATGTCGGTTATAAAAGTACGAAGGTGACCTCTGTCCCTAAATCACTTTCAGAAACAATCTTCTGAAAGCATCCCGAACATCCTCTTCTGACAAATCAAGAGAGTCCAAAATTAAGTACGGCTATTATAAGAGGTGTTGATGTAGGTGTGGGTGATTGTGTTGCTGGGTGACCCTAATACCTAGCCCAACTTGCCCTTGACTTGGAGTTGAATAACTTTGCAGGGAATTTGATTGGGAGCCCGTAAGGACGAAAACTATATGTGGTTTTGGGAGGTCTAGTTGACCTGTGGTCTGAACCTCGAAAGATTTGGTGACCCAAAACCACTCTTTATTTCGCCTGTTGTGCATTTTGGTAGCTTGCCTGCCTAGAAGCTGCCGAAATAGAATCGTCTTTTTCCCATGGGATCCACTTCCCACCAGCCCTTAATCACGTGCTTAGAATGCTACTGGACTGGGAGGTCACAAGCACACAAATGAGCTCCACCCATGCTGGACCTGGGACCTAGCTGCTCTGGTGGTGAGCCTATGAGGAGCCACGTGTGCACGCAGATCTCACCGAGCTGTGAGCTATAATAGAATCAAGGATGGCACCGACTAAGAGCGCGACGTCGCTGGTTGAGGAATGAGGGATTCTCCAGTAGTGAGGGTGCGCATCAGGGCGGTATCCTTAGTCAAGATCTGACGAGAAGGTGCGGATACGCATCAAAAGGAGGCGCAGTTCGGATGGATAGGAGGACATGAACTGTGTGCGAGATGCTAAATGATAGTGGGGAACGAGTGCGTCTTCTCAAAAGTGCCGAGGAGAAGTGGGTCCTGGCCAGGGGGCCGGCCGCAGGGCCAGGAGCAGCTGACGCACCAGCCGCAACTGGCCTCAAACCGACAATAAACGGCCGAAACCTCCGTAGTGACAGGTTAGAAGAGAGGCGGGCGGACACCATGTAACCAAGTTCAAGTTCAAGTTTCCAGTCCTGGGCTCCATGCTTGATCTCCGTGCCTTTATTTGTAGCCAGCTCTGGTTTTTTCGTTTCAGCCTCTTGATGTGCCTTTCCTTTCGCTATTGCGGAGTTTGCTGCCAGTTCGAGAATTCCTATCTTCAAACATCTTTACACTAGCAAATGTCGGTTTATAAACGTACGAAGGTGACCTCTGTCCCTAAATCACTTCAGAAACAATCTTCTGAAAGCATCCCGAACTCTCTTCTGAACAAATCAAAGAGAGCTCCAAAATTAAGTACGCATTATAAGAGGTGTTGATGTAGGTGTGGGTGATTGTGTTGCTGGGTGACCCTATACCCCTAGCCAACTGCCCTTGCACTTGGAGTTGAATAACTTTGCAGGGAATTTGAATTGGGAGGTAGGACGAAAACTATATGTGGTTTGAGGTCCTAGTTGACCTGTGGTCTGAACCTCGAAAGATTTGGTGACCCCAAAACCACTCTTTATTTCGCCTGTTGTGCATTTTGGTAGCTGCCTGCCTAGAAGCTGCCCGAAATAGAAAGTCAATTTTTCCCATGGGATCCAGCTTCCCACCAGCCCTTAATCACGTGCTTAGAATGCTACTGGGACTGGGAGGTCACAAGCACACAAAATGAGCTCCACCCATGCTGACCTGGCTGACCTAGCTGCTCTGGTGGTGAGCCTAATGAGGAGCCACGTGTGCACGCAGATCTCACCGAGCTTGTGCTATAATAGAATCAGGCATGGCAAAACGCGACTAAGAGCGCGACGTCGCTGGTTGAGGAATGAGGATTCTCCAGTAGTGAGGGTGCGCATCAGGGCGGTATCCTTAGTCAAGGATCTGACGGAAGGTGCGGATACGCATCAAAGGAGGCGCAGTTCGGATGGATAGGAGGACATGAACTGTGTGCGAGATGCTAATGATAGTGGGGAACGATGGCGTCTTCTCAAAAGTGCCGAGGAGAAGTGGGTCCTGGCCAGGGGGCCGGCCGCAGGGCCAGGAGCCAGCTGACGCACCAGCCGAACTGCCTCAAACCGACAATAAACGGCCGAAACCTCCGTAAGTGACAGGTTAGAAGAGAGGCGGGCGGACACCATGTAACCAAGTTCAAGTTCAAGTTTCCAGTCCTGGGCTCCATGCTTGATCTCCGTGCCTTTATTTGTAGCCAGCTCTGGTTTTTCGTTCAGCTCTTGATGTGCCTTTCCTTTCGCTATGCGGAGTTTGCTGCCAGTTCGAGAATTCCTATCTTCAAACATCTTTACACTAGCAAAAATGTCGGTTATAAACGTACGAAGGTGACCTCTGTCCCTAAATCACTTCAGAAACAATCTTCTGAAAAGCATCCCGAACTCTCTTCTGAACAAATCAAGAGAGCTCCAAAATTAAGTACGCATTATAAGAGGTGTTGATGTAGGTGTGGGTGATTGTGGTTGCTGGGTGACCCTATACCCCTAGCCCAACTGCCCTTGCACTTGGAGTTTGAATAACTTTGCAGGAATTTGAATTGGGAGGTAGGACGAAAACTATATGTGGTTTTTGAGGTCCTAGTTGACCTGTGGTTCTGAACCTCGAAAGATTTGGTGACCCCAAAACCACTCTTTATTTCGCCTGTTGTGCATTTTGGTAGCTGCCTGCCTAGAAGCTGCCCGAAATAGAAAGTCAATTTTCCCATGGGATCCAGCTTCCCACCAGCCCTTAATCACGTGCTTAGAATGCTACTGGGACTGGGAGTCACAAGCACACAAAATGAGCTCCACCCATGCTGACCTGGCTGACCTAGCTGCTCTGGTGGTGAGCCTAATGAGGAGCCACGTGTGCACGCAGATCTCACCGAGCTTGTGCTATAATAGAATCAGGCATGGCAAACGCGACTAAGAGCGCGACGTCGCTGGTTGAGGAATGAGGATTCTCCAGTAGTGAGGGTGCGCATCAGGGCGGTATCCTTAGTCAAGGATCTGACGGAAGGTGCGGATACGCATCAAAGGAGGCGCAGTTCGGATGGATAGGAGGACATGAACTGTGTGCGAGATGCTAATGATAGTGGGGAACGATGCGTCTTCTCAAAAGTGCCGAGGAGAAGTGGGTCCTGGCCAGGGGGCCGGCCGCAGGGCCAGGAGCCAGCTGACGCACCAGCCGCAACTGCCTCAAACCGACAAATAAACGGCCGAAACCTCCGTAAGTGACAGGTTAGAAGAGAGGCGGGCGACACCATGTAACCAAGTTCAAGTTCAAAGTTTCCAGTCCTGGGCTCCATGCTTGATCTCCGTGCCTTTATTTGTAGCCAGCTCTGGTTTTTCGTTCAGCTCTTGATGTGCCTTTCCTTTCGCTATTCGGAGTTTGCTGCCAGTTCGAGAATTCCTATCTTCAAACATCTTTACACTAGCAAAATGTCGGTTATAAACGTACGAAGGTGACCTCTGTCCCTAAATCACTTCAGAAACAATCTTCTGAAAGCATCCCGAACTCTCTTCTGAACAAATCAAGAGAGCTCCAAAATTAAGTACGCATTATAAGAGGTGTTGATGTAGGTGTGGGTGATTGTGTTGCTGGGTGACCCTATACCCCTAGCCCAACTGCCCTTGCACTTGGAGTTGAATAACTTTGCAGGGAATTTGAATTGGGAGGTAGGACGAAAACTATATGTGGTTTGAGGTCCTAGTTGACCTGTGGTCTGAACCTCGAAAGATTTGGTGACCCCAAAACCACTCTTTATTTCGCCTGTTGTGCATTTTGGTAGCTGCCTGCCTAGAAGCTGCCCGAAATAGAAAGTCAATTTTTCCCATGGGATCCAGCTTCCCACCAGCCCTTAATCACGTGCTTAGAATGCTACTGGGACTGGGAGGTCACAAGCACACAAAATGAGCTCCACCCATGCTGACCTGGCTGACCTAGCTGCTCTGGTGGTGAGCCTAATGAGGAGCCACGTGTGCACGCAGATCTCACCGAGCTTGTGCTATAATAGAATCAGGCATGGCAAACGCGACTAAGAGCGCGACGTCGCTGGTTGAGGAATGAGGATTCTCCAGTAGTGAGGGTGCGCATCAGGGCGGTATCCTTAGTCAAGGATCTGACGGAAGGTGCGGATACGCATCAAAGGAGGCGCAGTTCGGATGGATAGGAGGACATGAACTGTGTGCGAGATGCTAATGATAGTGGGGAACGATGCGTCTTCTCAAAAGTGCCGAGGAGAAGTGGGTCCTGGCCAGGGGGCCGGCCGCAGGGCCAGGAGCCAGCTGACGCACCAGCCGCAACTGCCTCAAACCGACAATAAACGGCCGAAACCTCCGTAAGTGACAGGTTAGAAGAGAGGCGGGCGGACACCATGTAACCAAGTTCAAGTTCAAGTTTCCAGTCCTGGGCTCCATGCTTGATCTCCGTGCCTTTATTTGTAGCCAGCTCTGGTTTTTCGTTCAGCTCTTGATGTGCCTTTCCTTTCGCTATGCGGAGTTTGCTGCCAGTTCGAGAATTCCTATCTTCAAAACATCTTTACACTAGCAAAATGTCGGTTATAAACGTACGAAGGTGACCTCTGTCCCTAAATCACTTCAGAAACAATCTTCTGAAAGCATCCCGAACTCTCTTCTGAACAAATCAAGAGAGCTCCAAAATTAAGTACGCATTATAAGAGGTGTTGATGTAGGTGTGGGTGATTGTGTTGCTGGGTGACCCTATACCCCTAGCCCAACTGCCCTTGCACTTGGAGTTGAATAACTTTGCAGGGAATTTGAATTGGGAGGTAGGACGAAAACTATATGTGGTTTGAGGTCCTAGTTGACCTGTGGTCTGAACCTCGAAAGATTTGGTGACCCCAAAACCACTCTTTATTTCGCCTGTTGTGCATTTTGGTAGCTGCCTGCCTAGAAGCTGCCCGAAATAGAAAGTCAATTTTTCCCATGGGATCCAGCTTCCCACCAGCCCTTAATCACGTGCTTAGAATGCTACTGGGACTGGGAGGTCACAAGCACACAAAATGAGCTCCACCCATGCTGACCTGGCTGACCTAGCTGCTCTGGTGGTGAGCCTAATGAGGAGCCACGTGTGCACGCAGATCTCACCGAGCTTGTGCTATAATAGAATCAGGCATGGCAAACGCGACTAAGAGCGCGACGTCGCTGGTTGAGGAATGAGGATTCTCCAGTAGTGAGGGTGCGCATCAGGGCGGTATCCTTAGTCAAGGATCTGACGGAAGGTGCGGATACGCATCAAAGGAGGCGCAGTTCGGATGGATAGGAGGACATGAACTGTGTGCGAGATGCTAATGATAGTGGGGAACGATGCGTCTTCTCAAAAGTGCCGAGGAGAAGTGGGTCCTGGCCAGGGGGCCGGCCGCAGGGCCAGGAGCCAGCTGACGCACCAGCCGCAACTGCCTCAAACCGACAATAAACGGCCGAAACCTCCGTAAGTGACAGGTTAGAAGAGAGGCGGGCGGACACCATGTAACCAAGTTCAAGTTCAAGTTTCCAGTCCTGGGCTCCATGCTTGATCTCCGTGCCTTTATTTGTAGCCAGCTCTGGTTTTTCGTTCAGCTCTTGATGTGCCTTTCCTTTCGCTATTCGGAGTTTGCTGCCAGTTCGAGAATTCCTATCTTCAAACATCTTTACACTAGCAAAATGTCGGTTATAAACGTACGAAGGTGACCTCTGTCCCTAAATCACTTCAGAAACAATCTTCTGAAAGCATCCCGAACTCTCTTCTGAACAAATCAAGAGAGCTCCAAAATTAAGTACGCATTATAAGAGGTGTTGATGTAGGTGTGGGTGATTGTGTTGCTGGGTGACCCTATACCCCTAGCCCAACTGCCCTTGCACTTGGAGTTGAATAACTTTGCAGGGAATTTGAATTGGGAGGTAGGACGAAAACTATATGTGGTTTGAGGTCCTAGTTGACCTGTGGTCTGAACCTCGAAAGATTTGGTGACCCCAAAACCACTCTTTATTTCGCCTGTTGTGCATTTTGGTAGCTGCCTGCCTAGAAGCTGCCCGAAATAGAAAGTCAATTTTTCCCATGGGATCCAGCTTCCCACCAGCCCTTAATCACGTGCTTAGAATGCTACTGGGACTGGGAGGTCACAAGCACACAAAATGAGCTCCACCCATGCTGACCTGGCTGACCTAGCTGCTCTGGTGGTGAGCCTAATGAGGAGCCACGTGTGCACGCAGATCTCACCGAGCTTGTGCTATAATAGAATCAGGCATGGCAAACGCGACTAAGAGCGCGACGTCGCTGGTTGAGGAATGAGGATTCTCCAGTAGTGAGGGTGCGCATCAGGGCGGTATCCTTAGTCAAGGATCTGACGGAAGGTGCGGATACGCATCAAAGGAGGCGCAGTTCGGATGGATAGGAGGACATGAACTGTGTGCGAGATGCTAATGATAGTGGGGAACGATGCGTCTTCTCAAAAGTGCCGAGGAGAAGTGGGTCCTGGCCAGGGGGCCGGCCGCAGGGCCAGGAGCCAGCTGACGCACCAGCCGCAACTGCCTCAAACCGACAATAAACGGCCGAAACCTCCGTAAGTGACAGGTTAGAAGAGAGGCGGGCGGACACCATGTAACAAGTTCAAGTTCAAGTTTCCAGTCCTGGGCTCCATGCTTGATCTCCGTGCCTTTATTTGTAGCCAGCTCTGGTTTTTCGTTCAGCTCTTGATGTGCCTTTCCTTTCGCTATTGCGGAGTTTGCTGCCAGTTCGAGAATTCCTATCTTCAAACATCTTTACACTAGCAAAATGTCGGTTATAAACGTACGAAGGTGACCTCTGTCCCTAAATCACTTCAGAAACAATCTTCTGAAAGCATCCCGAACTCTCTTCTGAACAAATCAAGAGAGCTCCAAAATTAAGTACGCATTATAAGAGGTGTTGATGTAGGTGTGGGTGATTGTGTTGCTGGGTGACCCTATACCCCTAGCCCAACTGCCCTTGCACTTGGAGTTGAATAACTTTGCAGGGAATTTGAATTGGGAGGTAGGACGAAAACTATATGTGGTTTGAGGTCCTAGTTGACCTGTGGTCTGAACCTCGAAAGATTTGGTGACCCCAAAACCACTCTTTATTTCGCCTGTTGTGCATTTTGGTAGCTGCCTGCCTAGAAGCTGCCCGAAATAGAAATGTCAATTTTTCCCATGGGATCCAGCTTCCCACCAGCCCTTAATCACGTGCTTAGAATGCTACTGGGACTGGGAGGTCACAAGCACACAAAATGAGCTCCACCCATGCTGACCTGGCTGACCTAGCTGCTCTGGTGGTGAGCCTAATGAGGAGCCACGTGTGCACGCAGATCTCACCGAGCTTGTGCTATAATAGAATCAGGCATGGCAAACGCGACTAAGAGCGCGACGTCGCTGGTTGAGGAATGAGGATTCTCCAGTAGTGAGGGTGCGCATCAGGGCGGTATCCTTAGTCAAGGATCTGACGGAAGGTGCGGATACGCATCAAAGGAGGCGCAGTTCGGATGGATAGGAGGACATGAACTGTGTGCGAGATGCTAATGATAGTGGGGAACGATGCGTCTTCTCAAAAGTGCCGAGGAGAAGTGGGTCCTGGCCAGGGGGCCGGCCGCAGGGCCAGGAGCCAGCTGACGCACCAGCCGCAACTGCCTCAAACCGACAATAAACGGCCGAAACCTCCGTAAGTGACAGGTTAGAAGAGAGGCGGGCGGACACCATGTAACCAAGTTCAAGTTCAAGTTTCCAGTCCTGGGCTCCATGCTTGATCTCCGTGCCTTTATTTGTAGCCAGCTCTGGTTTTTCGTTCAGCTCTTGATGTGCCTTTCCTTTCGCTATTCGGAGTTTGCTGCCAGTTCGAGAATTCCTATCTTCAAACATCTTTACACTAGCAAAATGTCGGTTATAAACGTACGAAGGTGACCTCTGTCCCTAAATCACTTCAGAAACAATCTTCTGAAAGCATCCCGAACTCTCTTCTGAACAAATCAAGAGAGCTCCAAAATTAAGTACGCATTATAAGAGGTGTTGATGTAGGTGTGGGTGATTGTGTTGCTGGGTGACCCTATACCCTAGCCCAACTGCCCTTGCACTTGGAGTTGAATAACTTTGCAGGGAATTTGAATTGGGAGGTAGGACGAAAACTATATGTGGTTTGAGGTCCTAGTTGACCTGTGGTCTGAACCTCGAAAGATTTGGTGACCCCAAAACCACTCTTTATTTCGCCTGTTGTGCATTTTGGTAGCTGCCTGCCTAGAAGCTGCCCGAAATAGAAAGTCAATTTTTCCCATGGGATCCAGCTTCCCACCAGCCCTTAATCACGTGCTTAGAATGCTACTGGGACTGGGAGGTCACAAGCACACAAAATGAGCTCCACCCATGCTGACCTGGCTGACCTAGCTGCTCTGGTGGTGAGCCTAATGAGGAGCCACGTGTGCACGCAGATCTCACCGAGCTTGTGCTATAATAGAATCAGGCATGGCAAACGCGACTAAGAGCGCGACGTCGCTGGTTGAGGAATGAGGATTCTCCAGTAGTGAGGGTGCGCATCAGGGCGGTATCCTTAGTCAAGGATCTGACGGAAGGTGCGGATACGCATCAAAGGAGGCGCAGTTCGGATGGATAGGAGGACATGAACTGTGTGCGAGATGCTAATGATAGTGGGGAACGATGCGTCTTCTCAAAAGTGCCGAGGAGAAGTGGGTCCTGGCCAGGGGGCCGGCCGCAGGGCCAGGAGCCAGCTGACGCACCAGCCGCAACTGCCTCAAACCGACAATAAACGGCCGAAACCTCCGTAAGTGACAGGTTAGAAGAGAGGCGGGCGGACACCATGTAACCAAGTTCAAGTTCAAGTTTCCAGTCCTGGGCTCCATGCTTGATCTCCGTGCCTTTATTTGTAGCCAGCTCTGGTTTTTCGTTCAGCTCTTGATGTGCCTTTCCTTTCGCTATGCGGAGTTTGCTGCCAGTTCGAGAATTCCTATCTTCAAACATCTTTACACTAGCAAAATGTCGGTTATAAACGTACGAAGGTGACCTCTGTCCCTAAATCACTTCAGAAACAATCTTCTGAAAGCATCCCGAACTCTCTTCTGAACAAATCAAGAGAGCTCCAAATTAAGTACGCATTATAAGAGGTGTTGATGTAGGTGTGGGTGATTGTGTTGCTGGGTGACCCTATACCCTAGCCCAACTGCCCTTGCACTTGGAGTTGAAATAACCTTGACCTGTGGTCTCCCAAAACCACTCTTTATTTCGCCTGTTGTGCATTTTGGTACCTGCCCGAAATAGAAAGCGCTGTGAAGTGCACGCAGATCTCACCGAGCTTGTGCTATAATAGAATCAGGCATGGCAAACGCGACTAAGAGCGCGACGTCGCTGGTTGAGGAATGAGGATTCTCCAGTAGTGAGGGTGCGCATCAGGGCGGTATCCTTAGTCAAGGATCTGACGGAAGGTGCGGATACGCATCAAAGGAGGCGCAGTTCGGATGGATAGGAGGACATGAACTGTGTGCGAGATGCTAATGATAGTGGGGAACGATGCGTCTTCTCAAAAGTGCCGAGGAGAAGTGGGTCCTGGCCAGGGGGCCGGCCGCAGGGCCAGGAGCCAGCTGACGCACCAGCCGCAACTGCCTCAAACCGACAATAAACGGCCGAAACCTCCGTAAGTGACAGGTTAGAAGAGAGGCGGGCGGACACCATGTAACCAAGTTCAAGTTCAAGTTTCCAGTCCTGGGCTCCATGCTTGATCTCCGTGCCTTTATTTGTAGCCAGCTCTGGTTTTTCGTTCAGCTCTTGATGTGCCTTTCCTTTCGCTATGCGGAGTTTGCTGCCAGTTCGAGAATTCCTATCTTCAAACATCTTTACACTAGCAAAATGTCGGTTATAAACGTACGAAGGTGACCTCTGTCCCTAAATCACTTCAGAAACAATCTTCTGAAAGCATCCCGAACTCTCTTCTGAACAAATCAAGAGAGCTCCAAAATTAAGTACGCATTATAAGAGGTGTTGATGTAGGTGTGGGTGATTGTGTTGCTGGGTGACCCTATACCCCTAGCCCAACTGCCCTTGCACTTGGAGTTGAATAACTTTGCAGGGAATTTGAATTGGGAGGTAGGACGAAAACTATATGTGGTTTGAGGTCCTAGTTGACCTGTGGTCTGAACCTCGAAAGATTTGGTGACCCCAAAACCACTCTTTATTTCGCCTGTTGTGCATTTTGGTAGCTGCCTGCCTAGAAGCTGCCCGAAATAGAAAGTCAATTTTTCCCATGGGATCCAGCTTCCCACCAGCCCTTAATCACGTGCTTAGAATGCTACTGGGACTGGGAGGTCACAAGCACACAAAATGAGCTCCACCATGCTGACCTGGCTGACCTAGCTGCTCTGGTGGTGAGCCTAATGAGGAGCCACGTGTGCACGCAGATCTCACCGAGCTTGTGCTATAATAGAATCAGGCATGGCAAACGCGACTAAGAGCGCGACGTCGCTGGTTGAGGAATGAGGATTCTCCAGTAGTGAGGGTGCGCATCAGGGCGGTATCCTTAGTCAAGGATCTGACGGAAGGTGCGGATACGCATCAAAGGAGGCGCAGTTCGGATGGATAGGAGGACATGAACTGTGTGCGAGATGCTAATGATAGTGGGGAACGATGCGTCTTCTCAAAAGTGCCGAGGAGAAGTGGGTCCTGGCCAGGGGGCCGGCCGCAGGGCCAGGAGCCAGCTGACGCACCAGCCGCAACTGCCTCAAACCGACAATAAACGGCCGAAACCTCCGTAAGTGACAGGTTAGAAGAGAGGCGGGCGGACACCATGTAACCAAGTTCAAGTTCAAGTTTCCAGTCCTGGGCTCCATGCTTGATCTCCGTGCCTTTATTTGTAGCCAGCTCTGGTTTTTCGTTCAGCTCTTGATGTGCCTTTCCTTTCGCTATGCGGAGTTTGCTGCCAGTTCGAGAATTCCTATCTTCAAACATCTTTACACTAGCAAAATGTCGGTTATAAACGTACGAAGGTGACCTCTGTCCCTAAATCACTTCAGAAACAATCTTCTGAAAGCATCCCGAACTCTCTTCTGAACAAATCAAGAGAGCTCCAAAATTAAGTACGCATTATAAGAGGTGTTGATGTAGGTGTGGGTGATTGTGTTGCTGGGTGACCCTATACCCCTAGCCCAACTGCCCTTGCACTTGGAGTTGAATAACTTTGCAGGGAATTTGAATTGGGAGGTAGGACGAAAACTATATGTGGTTTGAGGTCCTAGTTGACCTGTGGTCTGAACCTCGAAAGATTTGGTGACCCCAAAACCACTCTTTATTTCGCCTGTTGTGCATTTTGGTAGCTGCCTGCCTAGAAGCTGCCCGAAATAGAAAGTCAATTTTTCCCATGGGATCCAGCTTCCCACCAGCCCTTAATCACGTGCTTAGAATGCTACTGGGACTGGGAGGTCACAAGCACACAAAATGAGCTCCACCCATGCTGACCTGGCTGACCTAGCTGCTCTGGTGGTGAGCCTAATGAGGAGCCACGTGTGCACGCAGATCTCACCGAGCTTGTGCTATAATAGAATCAGGCATGGCAAACGCGACTAAGAGCGCGACGTCGCTGGTTGAGGAATGAGGATTCTCCAGTAGTGAGGGTGCGCATCAGGGCGGTATCCTTAGTCAAGGATCTGACGGAAGGTGCGGATACGCATCAAAGGAGGCGCAGTTCGGATGGATAGGAGGACATGAACTGTGTGCGAGATGCTAATGATAGTGGGGAACGATGCGTCTTCTCAAAAGTGCCGAGGAGAAGTGGGTCCTGGCCAGGGGGCCGGCCGCAGGGCCAGGAGCCAGCTGACGCACCAGCCGCAACTGCCTCAAACCGACAATAAACGGCCGAAAACCTCCGTAAGTGACAGGTTAGAAGAGAGGCGGGCGGACACCATGTAACCAAGTTCAAGTTCAAGTTTCCAGTCCTGGGCTCCATGCTTGATCTCCGTGCCTTTATTTGTAGCCAGCTCTGGTTTTTCGTTCAGCTCTTGATGTGCCTTTCCTTTCGCTATGCGGAGTTTGCTGCCAGTTCGAGAATTCCTATCTTCAAACATCTTTACACTAGCAAAATGTCGGTTATAAACGTACGAAGGTGACCTCTGTCCCTAAATCACTTCAGAAACAATCTTCTGAAAGCATCCCGAACTCTCTTCTGAACAAATCAAGAGAGCTCCAAAATTAAGTACGCATTATAAGAGGTGTTGATGTAGGTGTGGGTGATTGTGTTGCTGGGTGACCCTATACCCCTAGCCCAACTGCCCTTGCACTTGGAGTTGAATAACTTTGCAGGGAATTTGAATTGGGAGGTAGGACGAAAACTATATGTGGTTTGAGGTCCTAGTTGACCTGTGGTCTGAACCTCGAAAGATTTGGTGACCCCAAAACCACTCTTTATTTCGCCTGTTGTGCATTTTGGTAGCTGCCTGCCTAGAAGCTGCCCGAAATAGAAAGTCAATTTTTCCCATGGGATCCAGCTTCCCACCAGCCCTTAATCACGTGCTTAGAATGCTACTGGGACTGGGAGGTCACAAGCACACAAAATGAGCTCCACCCATGCTGACCTGGCTGACCTAGCTGCTCTGGTGGTGAGCCTAATGAGGAGCCACGTGTGCACGCAGATCTCACCGAGCTTGTGCTATAATAGAATCAGGCATGGCAAACGCGACTAAGAGCGCGACGTCGCTGGTTGAGGAATGAGGATTCTCCAGTAGTGAGGGTGCGCATCAGGGCGGTATCCTTAGTCAAGGATCTGACGGAAGGTGCGGATACGCATCAAAGGAGGCGCAGTTCGGATGGATAGGAGGACATGAACTGTGTGCGAGATGCTAATGATAGTGGGGAACGATGCGTCTTCTCAAAAGTGCCGAGGAGAAGTGGGTCCTGGCCAGGGGGCCGGCCGCAGGGCCAGGAGCCAGCTGACGCACCAGCCGCAACTGCCTCAAACCGACAATAAACGGCCGAAACCTCCGTAAGTGACAGGTTAGAAGAGAGGCGGGCGGACACCATGTAACCAAGTTCAAGTTCAAGTTTCCAGTCCTGGGCTCCATGCTTGATCTCCGTGCCTTTATTTGTAGCCAGCTCTGGTTTTTCGTTCAGCTCTTGATGTGCCTTTCCTTTCGCTATGCGGAGTTTGCTGCCAGTTCGAGAATTCCTATCTTCAAACATCTTTACACTAGCAAAATGTCGGTTATAAACGTACGAAGGTGACCTCTGTCCCTAAATCACTTCAGAAACAATCTTCTGAAAGCATCCCGAACTCTCTTCTGAACAAATCAAGAGAGCTCCAAAATTAAGTACGCATTATAAGAGGTGTTGATGTAGGTGTGGGTGATTGTGTTGCTGGGTGACCCTATACCCCTAGCCCAACTGCCCTTGCACTTGGAGTTGAATAACTTTGCAGGGAATTTGAATTGGGAGGTAGGACGAAAACTATATGTGGTTTGAGGTCCTAGTTGACCTGTGGTCTGAACCTCGAAAGATTTGGTGACCCCAAAACCACTCTTTATTTCGCCTGTTGTGCATTTTGGTAGCTGCCTGCCTAGAAGCTGCCCGAAATAGAAATGTCAATTTTTCCCATGGGATCCAGCTTCCCACCAGCCCTTAATCACGTGCTTAGAATGCTACTGGGACTGGGAGGTCACAAGCACACAAAATGAGCTCCACCCATGCTGACCTGGCTGACCTAGCTGCTCTGGTGGTGAGCCTAATGAGGAGCCACGTGTGCACGCAGATCTCACCGAGCTTGTGCTATAATAGAATCAGGCATGGCAAACGCGACTAAGAGCGCGACGTCGCTGGTTGAGGAATGAGGATTCTCCAGTAGTGAGGGTGCGCATCAGGGCGGTATCCTTAGTCAAGGATCTGACGGAAGGTGCGGATACGCATCAAAGGAGGCGCAGTTCGGATGGATAGGAGGACATGAACTGTGTGCGAGATGCTAATGATAGTGGGGAACGATGCGTCTTCTCAAAAGTGCCGAGGAGAAGTGGGTCCTGGCCAGGGGCCGGCCGCAGGGCCAGGAGCCAGCTGACGCACCAGCCGCAACTGCCTCAAACCGACAATAAACGGCCGAAACCTCCGTAAGTGACAGGTTAGAAGAGAGGCGGGCGGACACCATGTAACCAAGTTCAAGTTCAAGTTTCCAGTCCTGGGCTCCATGCTTGATCTCCGTGCCTTTATTTGTAGCCAGCTCTGGTTTTTCGTTCAGCTCTTGATGTGCCTTTCCTTTCGCTATGCGGAGTTTGCTGCCAGTTCGAGAATTCCTATCTTCAAACATCTTTACACTAGCAAAATGTCGGTTATAAACGTACGAAGGTGACCTCTGTCCCTAAATCACTTCAGAAACAATCTTCTGAAAGCATCCCGAACTCTCTTCTGAACAAATCAAGAGAGCTCCAAAATTAAGTACGCATTATAAGAGGTGTTGATGTAGGTGTGGGTGATTGTGTTGCTGGGTGACCCTATACCCCTAGCCCAACTGCCCTTGCACTTGGAGTTGAATAACTTTGCAGGGAATTTGAATTGGGAGGTAGGACGAAAACTATATGTGGTTTGAGGTCCTAGTTGACCTGTGGTCTGAACCTCGAAAGATTTGGTGACCCAAAAACCACTCTTTATTTCGCCTGTTGTGCATTTTGGTAGCTGCCTGCCTAGAAGCTGCCCGAAATAGAAATGTCAATTTTTTCCCATGGGATCCAGCTTCCCACCAGCCCTTAATCACGTGCTTAGAATGCTACTGGGACTGGGAGGTCACAAGCACACAAAATGAGCTCCACCCATGCTGACCTGGCTGACCTAGCTGCTCTGGTGGTGAGCCTAATGAGGAGCCACGTGTGCACGCAGATCTCACCGAGCTTGTGCTATAATAGAATCAGGCATGGCAAACGCGACTAAGAGCGCGACGTCGCTGGTTGAGGAATGAGGATTCTCCAGTAGTGAGGGTGCGCATCAGGGCGGTATCCTTAGTCAAGGATCTGACGGAAGGTGCGGATACGCATCAAAGGAGGCGCAGTTCGGATGGATAGGAGGACATGAACTGTGTGCGAGATGCTAATGATAGTGGGAACGATGCGTCTTCTCAAAAGTGCCGAGGAGAAGTGGGTCCTGGCCAGGGGGCCGGCCGCAGGGCCAGGAGCCAGCTGACGCACCAGCCGCAACTGCCTCAAACCGACAATAAACGGCCGAAACCTCCGTAAGTGACAGGTTAGAAGAGAGGCGGGCGGACACCATGTAACCAAGTTCAAGTTCAAGTTTCCAGTCCTGGGCTCCATGCTTGATCTCCGTGCCTTTATTTGTAGCCAGCTCTGGTTTTTCGTTCAGCTCTTGATGTGCCTTTCCTTTCGCTATGCGGAGTTTGCTGCCAGTTCGAGAATTCCTATCTTCAAACATCTTTACACTAGCAAAATGTCGGTTATAAACGTACGAAGGTGACCTCTGTCCCTAAATCACTTCAGAAACAATCTTCTGAAAGCATCCCGAACTCTCTTCTGAACAAATCAAGAGAGCTCCAAAATTAAGTACGCATTATAAGAGGTGTTGATGTAGGTGTGGGTGATTGTGTTGCTGGGTGACCCTATACCCCTAGCCCAACTGCCCTTGCACTTGGAGTTGAATAACTTTGCAGGGAATTTGAATTGGGAGGTAGGACGAAAACTATATGTGGTTTGAGGTCCTAGTTGACCTGTGGTCTGAACCTCGAAAGATTTGGTGACCCCAAAACCACTCTTTATTTCGCCTGTTGTGCATTTTGGTAGCTGCCTGCCTAGAAGCTGCCCGAAATAGAAATGTCAATTTTTTCCCATGGGATCCAGCTTCCCACCAGCCCTTAATCACGTGCTTAGAATGCTACTGGGACTGGGAGGTCACAAGCACACAAAATGAGCTCCACCCATGCTGACCTGGCTGACCTAGCTGCTCTGGTGGTGAGCCTAATGAGGAGCCACGTGTGCACGCAGATCTCACCGAGCTTGTGCTATAATAGAATCAGGCATGGCAAACGCGACTAAGAGCGCGACGTCGCTGGTTGAGGAATGAGGATTCTCCAGTAGTGAGGGTGCGCATCAGGGCGGTATCCTTAGTCAAGGATCTGACGGAAGGTGCGGATACGCATCAAAGGAGGCGCAGTTCGGATGGATAGGAGGACATGAACTGTGTGCGAAGATGCTAATGATAGTGGGGAACGATGCGTCTTCTCAAAAGTGCCGAGGAGAAGTGGGTCCTGGCCAGGGGGCCGGCCGCAGGGCCAGGAGCCAGCTGACGCACCAGCCGCAACTGCCTCAAACCGACAATAAACGGCCGAAACCTCCGTAAGTGACAGGTTAGAAGAGAGGCGGGCGGACACCATGTAACCAAGTTCAAGTTCAAGTTTCCAGTCCTGGGCTCCATGCTTGATCTCCGTGCCTTTATTTGTAGCCAGCTCTGGTTTTTCGTTCAGCTCTTGATGTGCCTTTCCTTTCGCTATGCGGAGTTTGCTGCCAGTTCGAGAATTCCTATCTTCAAACATCTTTAACACTAGCAAATGTCGGTTATAAACGTACGAAGGTGACCTCTGTCCCTAAATCACTTCAGAAACAATCTTCTGAAAGCATCCCGAACTCTCTTCTGAACAAATCAAGAGAGCTCCAAAATTAAGTACGCATTATAAGAGGTGTTGATGTAGGTGTGGGTGATTGTGTTGCTGGGTGACCCTATACCCCTAGCCCAACTGCCCTTGCACTTGGAGTTGAATAACTTTGCAGGGAATTTGAATTGGGAGGTAGGACGAAAACTATATGTGGTTTGAGGTCCTAGTTGACCTGTGGTCTGAACCTCGAAAGATTTGGTGACCCCAAAACCACTCTTTATTTCGCCTGTTGTGCATTTTGGTAGCTGCCTGCCTAGAAGCTGCCCGAAATAGAATGTCAATTTTTCCCATGGGATCCAGCTTCCCACCAGCCCTTAATCACGTGCTTAGAATGCTACTGGGACTGGGAGGTCACAAGCACACAAAATGAGCTCCACCCATGCTGACCTGGCTGACCTAGCTGCTCTGGTGGTGAGCCTAATGAGGAGCCACGTGTGCACGCAGATCTCACCGAGCTTGTGCTATGATAGAATCAGGCATGTATCAGCTTGGATAACACTCCGGAGAGTGGACTTTGTGTGTGCAGCACGCCAATCTATAAATTGGTGCGGAGACGAGAATAAGTTACAAGCACTGGAGACCCATTAAGGGGCACCAGTGGAGGAAAGGGGGCGGTAGCCTGGAACCTGATCAGGGTACAGGCTAGACAGCGCGTGTCAGAAGAACCGATGACACAGTCAACAGGAAGTCGTCACAGTGTCATGAAGAATGACATAGTCTACGGGAAGCTGACATAGTACTGTCAGGACCGATAGTTCTAAGGGAGTACATAAGGAGTCACCAAGACATAAAACAAGCGAGAGCACCGCTATTCATGCTGATACTCCACCTATGACGCAGGTGACATACAATACTAGTACTCCACCTATGGCACTGGGACATAGAACCATAACTTGGTAGCAAACAAAAATTATTAAGGAACGGCGGAAAAACAGGAAACCAGAAGAAAGCCTTGTCTAAAAAATAAAAGGATGAGAAAGGATGAACCAAAAACCACTGTTAGTACTCCGAAAATGTAGCAGCAAAAAACTTGGGTCATACCGAGCTGAGCTGAGACCAAAATGGAAATGTAACCATCCATGGTAAGCGCAAAAATACTATTCATGCCAGAATAGTAGGCACAAACCAGAAAATCACAGGGAGGCAAACAGAAATCAATCTAATACCAAAGGAAGGGGAACAACGGTGACTGAAAGAACCGAGAACTTAACCTAAAGAGAAGACTGAAAAAATCGTATATCAAAGTTGGGGAACAACGGTTATAAGAAACCCGATCCGGGAATAGGAACCTAACGCCAATCAATGATAACCAAAGAGACGGATTGAAATATCGTGTGAGCGCAGCACACGAGAGAATCAAAGCCTAAAGGACGCAGACAAGAGGACACTAAAGACTACGATGGAAAAAAAAAGTCGATGGAAAAATCCACTACCTTAAAAACTATTCTTAGCATAGAATTCATGACTAGGTTGGGATGAAAAAACCATGATGAACTGGTTTCTCACTCAAAGATGGAAGTAAGAAGATTTATGAAAGTTAATTATCATAACTCCCCAGCTACGGCACTAACGAAAAACATTCTAAGAGGTGGGTATCGCACCGCAAAGAACTCATGCACTCAAGACACACCAAGCGCCTAACCACAAGCAAACCAAACCTGCAGTAACTGAAAAAATCCAAAGGATGCGAAGTTAGAATTTTTCAAGAACTTGTAACAACAAAGGAAACACAGTTCAATGAACAATAGAAGGGTAGATGTACAACCATAGTACATAAAACCTATTGTCCACCCTGAAAAAATAGTAAAACGCATAAAAAGGACTTCAAAAGAATTTACTGCAAAGGATGGACTGAAAGGGCGCTTGAAATACACTCGGAAAACAAGAAAAGAGGTGAGCGGGGTACATCTGCAAGTACAACTGCAAGATTACCCAGCCCACCAATTCACAGTAAAATCCGAAGGGAAACAACTACTACACTCCACAAAAAGTTCCAATCACATGAGGGGCTGGTGATCTAAAAACAGTGTGGAGTAAAAAGAAATAGCTAATCTATGATGAGCTCCACTGAACGAACCATCTGCCTATGGAACTAAGAGTCAGAAAACATCAAGACGCTATAACGGTGGTCTGAATTAAGTACCACCTTCCACCAAAACCAAGAAAGACAGCTGAAAGGAAGCTGCTAAACAAAGCGTCGTAACGCTCCACCATCTAGACTACCCTATAAGTCAGTCTAGGAGGTGCTGAGGAATAGGCACTCACACATAGGGCCATGTTAACTACGTATGAGAACAGCAGCACCTAAAACAATGAATCCTGGGTTGACTGTAACACCCAGCCATACGCAGTATCAAGCTAGACCAGTGTTCAAGATCATCACTTACCCATTTCGGCAACGGCTACATCATCACATGGGCTTGACCCGAGTAAATCCACCAGGACGACAGGAGGCGTCGGAATTATCGACACCTCGAAGCCTCCGAGGTGAGGTTGGCGACTATTAGTAAATACCTGATCCAGGTAACTATGATCGAAGGCTGTCTAAATCCTAAAGCTTCACCGCTAAAACGTTGGCACAGAGGAGGGTGGCGACCCCCTGAGATTCGGCTAAGATTATATGGATATCACTCCCACCGCCTAAAACTTCACACAATAAGATCACTAGAATGCAACAATGATACATCAGCCAGGCAGCCCCCAACAACAATTGGGTTGTTAAGGGCTTAAATACCGGTAACACATAACATATCCCGTTTGATGACAGGAGGGATGGACGAGAATAAGTTCTGGAGACCATTAAGGGCACCAGTCGGTAGCCTGGAACTGATCAGGGTACAGGCTAGACAGGCGTGTCAGAACCGATGAACAGTCAACAGGAAGTGTCAGTGTCATGAAGAATGTCTAACGGGAAGCTGACATAGTACTGTCAGGACGTAGTTCTAAAGGGAGACATAAGGAGTCACAAGTACACAAGCGAGAAGCACCGCTATTATACTGCTATGACGCAGGTGACATACAATATAGTACTCCACCTATGGCACTGGGACATAGAACCATAACTCTAGCAAACAAAAATTATTAAGGAACGGCGGAAAACAGGGAAGAAAGCTTGTCTAAATATGAGAAAGGATACCAAAAACCACTGTAGTATCCGAAATGTAGCAGCAAAAAACTTGGGTACCGAGCTGAGTTGAGACCAAAATGGATGTAATGTGGTAACAAAATACTATTCATAATAGTAGGCAAAGAATCACAGGGAGAAATCAATGCGCTAATAAGGAAGGGGGAAACAACGGTGACTGAAAGACCGAGAACTTAACTAAAGAGAAGACTGAAAAATCGTATATCAAAAGTTGGGAACAACGGTATAGAAAACCCGAAAAATCCGGGAATAGGAATACGCCAATCAATGATAACCAAAGAGACGGATTGAAATATCGTGTGAGGCGAGCACACGAGAGCTAAGCCTAAAGGACGCAGACAAGAGGACACTAAAGACTACGATGGAAAAAAAAGTCGATGGAAAAAATCCACTACCTTAAAAACTATTCTTAGCATAGAATTTCATGACTAGGTTGGGATGAAAAATGATGAAACTGGTTTTCACTCAAAGATGGAAGTAAGAAGATTTATGAGAGTTAATTATAAATAACTCCAGCTACGGCATAACGAAAAACATTCTAAGAGGTGGGTAGCACCGCAAAGAACGCACTCAAGACACACCAAGCGCCTAACCACAAGCAAAACCAAACCTGCAATAAACTGAAAAAATCCAAGGATGCGAAGTTAGAAGAAACTTGTAACCAACAAGGAACACAGTTCAATAAGGGTGACCATAATGAGAATATTGTCACCTGAAAAATAGTAAACGCATAAAAAGGACTTAGAATTTACAAAGGATGGAGGGCGCTTGAAATAACTCGGAAAAGCAAGGAGGTGAGCGGCGGTACTCTGCAACAGTACAACCTGCAAGATTCCCTATCACAGTAAAATCCGCGGGAACAACTACTAACACTCCACAAAAAGTTCAATCACATGAGATCAAACAGTGTGGAGTAAAAATGTAGCGCTAACTAGTCTAGAAGCTCCACTGAACGAACCATCTGCCTATGGAACTTAAGAGTCACATCAAAATAACGGTGGTCTGAATTAAGTAACACCTTCCACAAAAACCAGAAAGACAGCTGAAAGGAATGCTAAACAAAGCGTCGTAACGCTCCACCAAATCTAGACTACCCTATAAGTCAGTCGAGGAGTGCTGAGGAATAGGCACTCACACATAGGGCCATGTTAACCTACGTATGAAACCAGCAGCACTAAAACAATGCTGGGTTGACTGTAACACCCCATAGCCCTGACAGTGTTCAAAGATCATCATTACCCATTCGGGAGGCAACGGCTACATCATCACATGGGCTTTGACCCGATAATCCACCAGGGACACAGGAGGCGTCGGAATTATCGAATTGTACGCGAGCCATCCGAGTCGGAGGTTGGCGAGTGGGAAACCTGATCCAGGTACCACTAGAGAAGGCTGTCTAACATTGTCACCGCTAAAACGTGGTCTGAGATTCGGCGGTTGAATATCCAACTCAAACTCCCAGCCCTAAACCCTCTTATTACAGCAAGATCAGGCCTGCCGTCTAGAATGCAACAATGTAGCATCAGGCCAGGCCAGCCAACAACTAGTATTAAAAGGGCGTAGGCCCGAACACATAACAATCAACCGTTTGATCGAGAATAAGTTACGCAGGAGATCCCATTAAGAGGCACGTGGCTTAGAATGCGGTACTGGAACTGATCAGGGTACAGGCTCACAGCGATGACACAGTCAGTCGCACCAGAAGAATGACCATTATGTCTACAGCTGCTACTTGTCAGGACGATAGCTTCTGTGGGAGTTACATAATGAGGGTCACCAGACACGAGAGCACCGTATTGCTATTCATCAGCTTGTGCTGATAGATGGCAAACGCGACTAAGAGCGCGACGTCGCTGGTTGAGGAATGAGGATTCTCCAGTAGTGGGGTGCGCATCAGGGCGGTATCCTTAGTCAAGGATCTGACGGAAGGTGCGGATACGCATCAAAGGAGGCGCAGTTCGGATGGATAGGAGGACATGAACTGTGTGCGAGATGCTAATGATAGTGGGGAACGATGCGTCTTCTCAAAAGTGCCGAGGAGAAGTGGGTCCTGGCCAGGGGGCCGGCCGCAGGGCCATGAGCCAGCTGACGCACCAGCCGCATCTGCCTCAAACCGACAATAAACGGTCGAAACCTCCGTAAGTGACAGGTTAGAAGAGAGGCGGGCGGACACCATGTCACCAAGTTCAAGTTCAAGTTTCCAGTCCTGGGCTCCATGCTTGATCTCCGTGCCTTTATTTGTAGCCAGCTCTGGTTTTTCGCTTCAGCTCTTGATGTGCCTTTCTTTCGCTATGCGGTAGTTTGCTGCCAGTTCGAGAATTCCTATCTTCAAACATCTTTACACTAGCAAAATGTCGGTTATAAACGTACGAAGGTGACCTCTGTCCCTAAATCACTTCAGAAACAATCTTCTGAAAGCATCCCGAACTCTCTTCTGAACAAATCAAGAGAGCTCCAAAATTAAGTACGCATTATAAGAGGTGTTGATTGTAGGTGTGGGTGATTGTGTTGCTGGGTGACCCTATACCCCCTAGCCCAACTGCCCTTGCACTTGGAGTTGAATAACTTTGCAGGGAATTGAATTGGGAGGTAGGACGAAAACTGTATGTGGTTTGAGGTCCTAGTTGACCTGTGGTCTGAACCTGCTCGAAAGATTTGGTGACCCCAAAACCACTCTTTATTTTTCGCCTGTTGTGCATTTTGGTAGCTGCCTGCTAGAAGCTGCCCGAAATAGACAAGTCAAGTTTGTTTCCCATGGGATCCAGCTTCCCACCAGCCCTTAATCACGTGCTTAGAATGCTACTGGGACTGGGAGGTCACAAGCACACAAAATGAGCTCCACCCATGCTGACCTGGCTGACCTAGCTGCTCTGGTGGTGAGCTAATGAGGAGCCACTGTGTGGGCATCGCAGATCCTCACGAGCTTGTGCTATAATGATAATCAGGCATGGCAAACGCGACTAAGAGCGCGACGTCGCTGGTTGAGGAATGAGGATTCTCCAGTAGTGAGGGTGCGAGGGCATCAGGCGGTTATCCTTAGTCAGTGGATCTGACGGAAGGTGCGGATACGCATCAAAGGAGGCGCAGTTCGGTATGGATAGCGAGGAGTTTAAATGAACTGTGTGCGAGATGCTAATGATAGTGGGAACGATGCGTCTTCTCAAAAGTGCCGAGTGAGAGAAGTGGGTCCTGGCCAGGGGGCCGGCGCAGGGCCAGGAGCCAGCTGACGCACCAGCCGCAACTGCCTCAAACCGACAATAAACGGCCGAAACCCCGTAAGTGACAGGGTTATTAGATAGAGAGGCGGCGCGACACCCATGTAAACCAGTTGAGAGTTCAAGTTTTCCAGTCCTGGGCTCCATGCTTGATCTCCGTGCCTTTATTTGTAGCCAGCTCTGGTTTTTCGTTCAGCTCTTGTTGTGCCTTTCCTTCCGCTTCTATGCGGAGTTTGGCTGCCAGTTCGAGAATTCCTATCTTCAAACATCTTTCAATACACTAGCAAAATGTCGGTTATAAACGTACGATCGGTGACCTCTGTCCCTTAAATCACTTCAGAAACAATCTTCTGAAAGCATCCCGACTCTCTTCTGAAAAATCAAGAGAGCTCCAAAATTAAAGTACGCATATAAGAGGTGTTGATGTAGTGTGGGTGTTGTGTTGCTGGGGTGACCCTATACCCTAGCCCAACTGCCCTTGGCACTTGGAGTTGAATAACTTTGCAGGAATTTGAATTGGGAGGTAGGACGAAAACTATATGTGGTTTTGAGGTCCTAGTTAACCTGTGTGGTCTGAACCTCGAAGATTTGGGTGACCCAAACCACTCTTTATTTCGCCTGTTGTGCATTTTGGGTAGCTGGCCTGCCTAGAAGCTGCCGAAATAGAATGTCAATTTTTCCCATGGGATCCAGCTTCCCTACCAGCCCTCTATCTCTCACGTGCTTAGATGCCTACTTCGGGCTGGGAGTCAACAAGTCAACAAGAATGAGTCCACCGCATGCTGAAACTGGCTGATAGCTGCTCTGGTGGTTTGAGCTAATGAGGAGCACGTTGTGGCGAGAATTACGAGTTGTGCTATAATAGAATCGGCATTGGCAAGACGTCTGGTTGAGATAGGAATTTTCCG